>JAWPHD010005673.1:0-158799 GCA_037043455.1 Cyrtodaria siliqua | reverse complement strand
CTTTATAGACAATTATAATAATAGAAGGCAAAAATTAAAAGTGACCAGTTCCTGTGGGTGGGGAAGGTAGTAGGGTTGGGGTGGGTGTAATAACACTCAGAATAACGTTTCGCCCAAATGTTTATTCCTTAAAAAAAAAGCCTCCGCAAACTCGATAGAATGCAGGCCTTTATATATATTATGCGCCATTTAAATTAAAGTGTGTTATTATTATTTGTTTTATATACGTGGAGATAAAAACTGAGAGACCATTGCCCAAATACCCTCTAGAAATTACAGGTCTGTTTTGACGCTAAAATGTTGATAAATTAGCTTGATATGGAAAAAATAAAAAATAAAAAAAGACGTTACTAGTATATCATTTTTTCCCTCAATGTGTACGCATGCTCTACATACATACAGGTGCCCTTAATGAATTTTCACCAACGATACAGGTAGTTACGCTCTTTTCTTTGATGCAATTCTTGACGACTGTATATCTATCTTGGCTACTTAGCAACTTGAGCACACACTATGCAAAGTTTTTTGTTTTGTTTTTAGACCCTTGTTGAATATTCCCTTATTGAACAATAGGCAGGAATGGGATATTCCAGATAGTATATATCTTATTATACGCACCCCACTCCCCCTCCCACTTCACACACACACTCTATCCCGATTATATTAATTATTTATATTTTAGCCCAGAATACACCCCTGGATTTAAACAATAAAAATAATGAAAAAGCGTTTTTCTTCAGATTCTGCAACATGGACAATCTACAAAATACCTCCATTAATCCTCTGCAAATCCCTTTCTTACCTCCGCCTCACTTTTAATCCTGTGGTTCACCTCTAGTATATCTACAGAATAACCCTTAGGTAGTTTTTTGATTGAGTGGCCCGCCTGCATTGTGCAATCAATATTGAGGGAGAACCCAACCTTCTATATCTATTTATAGAACGTAGATCAGGCGCTTGGCCACGATCGCAATTGAAATGCGCTTTATGCAGTATCATACTACTGTGGTAGTACTTTGACCTTAGGCATGGGGAATCAAAAGGACTGATAGTTGAGTATATTTGGATTGTAATTAAAAATGTTTAAATGGCATTTAAAGCATGCTATAAAACGCACCAGAATAAGATATAAAACACAAGAGATAAAACTGCTTAGCGATTTCTTGAATTTCTGTAAGAAATGATGCACCAATAATTCAAAAAATTTACAAAATCATTTCATTAAAACGATGTCTCCCTGTATTTTGATTGAAAACGAGGCTGATTATAAAATCAAATGGTTAAATGCGTAATACGAATTTTAGAAAAATTTAACGAAATCTATCGATCGTAATATCTGCGTTTCAAATGTTTTCACATTGTTCTCGTTTTTAAATCGTTTTGATTAATTATTATTGGCAAATTACATTAAATGTTGCTAAGAAATGAGAAAATACGATGATATATCGGAAAGTTTTGGCATTTAGATTTCGTTTACGGGAAATCGCTAATTTTGTAATGCTTCATTTTGACTGTCAAATGCAGACAAATGTATTGAAAACGAAAGTAGATTTATGAGCGCAGACTCTTTGCATCAAGTTTTTCTTGTATTAAAATGTAAACATTTTCTATATAGAGTATCATCCAAATAAAGCCTGGGCTGGTCATAGTGGACAGCCATGATGTCTGGCCGGGCTGCTCTTACACAGCCTGGGCAGGTCATAGTGGACAGCCATGATGTCTGGCCGGACTGCTCTTACACAGCCTGGGCAGGTCATAGTGGACGGCCGTGATGTCTGGCCGGGCTGCTCTTACACAGCCTGGGCAGGTCATAGTGGACAGCCGTGATGTCTGGCCGGGCTGCTCTTACACAGTGATGTCTGGCGGGACTGCTCTTACACAGCCTGGGCTGGTCATAGTGGACAGCCATGATGTCTGGCCGGGCTGCTCTTACACAGTGATGTCTTGCGGGACTGGTCTTACACAGCCTGGGCAGGTCATAGTGGACGGCCGTGATGTCTGGCCGAGCTGCTCTTACACAGCCTGGGCAGGTCATAGTGGACAGCCATGATGTCTGGCCGGGCTGCTCTTACACAGTGATGTCTGGCGGGACTGCTCTTACACAGCCTGGGCAGGTCATAGTGGACAGCCATGATGTCTGGCCGGGCTGCTCTTACACAGTGATGTCTGGCGGGACTGCTCTTACACAGCCTGGGCAGGTCATAGTGGACAGCCGTGATGTCTGGCCGGACTGCTCTTACACAGTGATGTCTGGCGGGACTGCTCTTACACAGCCTGGGCTGGTCATAGTGGACAGCCATGATGTCTGGCAGGGCTGCTCTTACACAGTGATGTCTGGCGGGACTGATCTTACACAGCCTGGGCAGGTCATAGTGGACGGCCGTGATGTCTGGCCGAGCTGCGATTACACAGCCTGGGCAGGTCATAGTGGACAGCCATGATGTCTGGCCGGGCTGCTCTTACACAGTGATGTCTGGCGGGACTGCTCTTACACAGCCTGGGCAGGTCATAGTGGACAGCCATGATGTCTGGCCGGGCTGCTCTTACACAGTGATGTCTGGCGGGACTGCTCTTACACAGCCTGGGCTGGTCATAGTGGACAGCCATGATGTCTGGCCGGACTGCTCTTACACACAGTGATGTCTGGCGGGGCTGCTCTTACACAGTCTGGGCAGGTCATAGTGGACGGCCGTGATGTCTGGCCAGACTGCTCTTACACAGCCTGGGCAGGTCATAGTGGACAGCCATGATGTCTGGCCGGGCTGCTCTTACACAGCCTGGGCAGGTCATAGTGGACAGCCGTGATGTATGGCCGGACTGCTCTTACACAGCCTGGGCAGGTCATAGTGGACGGCCGTGATGTCTGGCCGGGCTGCTCTTACACAGCCTGGGCAGGTCAAAGTGGACGGCCGTGATGTCTGGCCGGACTGCTCTTACACAGCCTGGGCAGGTCATAGTGGACGGCCGTGATGTCTGGCCGGGCTGCTCTTACACAGCCTGGGCAGGTCATAGTGGACGGCCGTGATGTCTGGCCGGGCTGCTCTTACACAGCCTGGGCAGGTCATAGTGGACAGCCGTGATGTCTGGCCGGGCCGTTTGGAAAATTGTCTGAATGACCTAGTTAATTCAAAATACATTTAACCAAGTCAACATAGCAACGTTTGTTAATATTATGTCCATGACCACTAAATATACCAAGGTTTAGTACTGATGATAAGGTAGTTAAAATAACTGACAAACACGTGTACTGTTATTTAATAACGTATGTTTTAATTCTTCAAAATGTTGGTGCCGAATTGATGCTTTGCATCAAGTTTTTCTTGTCGTTTCAAAAATCGGCCGGTGACGGTCGCTTGAACGAGACATGCGCCGTGGAGCAGTCTATAATTGCACATGGTAAGGTAGTAATGAATAGTTTCTTTGAGTTTTTTCACTTTGATAACGCTATCTTATAATTACACATGGTAGCAATGAACAGTTTATCTGTGTTGTAATGCACGCATCCAATACATTTATGTGCTGATGTGTACTTAAGCACGTCGTGCTACAAAGGTGAATATGTAGTAAGGTAGTAATGAATAGTTTCTTTGAGTTTTTTTTCACTTTGATAACTACACATGGTAGCAATGAACAGTTTTCTGTGTTGTAATGCACGCATCCCATACATGTGAGTAATTGTATTTCTGTGCTGATGTGTACTTTAGGACGTCGTGCTGCAAAGGTGAATATGTAATCAATGTGTAAGGCATGGCAAGGATTCGCCCACCTTGATTCAAAATGTTTGGTAGCACAAATTGGGAAGAAAGTGTCTGGTATAAAAAAACGGTCATGGCGTGTTTACGTCTCCGTGACAACTCTTTTTTTGAATATTGTTTTAACACCCGTAACTTGGTCTGTTATTATGTTAAACTTTGTTCCCAGTTCCTACCCAGAAATAATGCTATTTTCTCTCGGCAGCTATTTTAAGCTTGCGTAAAACCTTGGTTGTTATTATTATTATATTGAAGCATTTATTGGCCTGAGTAGCGCAACTGACTAAGGCGACGTGTTAGTGCCGGGGAAGGGAGGGTTCAAGGCTTCAAGCCTGCTTATATTTTTTTTAAATTTTCATTATTATGGTTTTCATTATTGCTAATGGTAAAGTAGCAACAGTTCCTTTACATTTTTCACTTTGATAACGCAATCTTATAATTACACATGGTAACAGTGAACAGTTTAGATGTGTTGTAATGCACACACTAACGCACACGTATCCCTTACATGTGAACACTTGTATTTCTGACATTTCTGTGCTGATGTGTACTTCTAGCACGTCGTGTTGTAATCAATATGTAAGGCGTGTCAAAATATTTGAAAAGAAAAAAGCGAGGTCACCCACATTGATTTTAAATGCTTGGTAGGAAGAACTGATAGTACAAATCGATAAGAATGTAAGAAAAAACGGTCGTGGCGTGTTTATGTCTCCGTGACAACATTTCTTTTTTTCAACATTGTTTTAACACCCGTTTAACACCCGTGTTTTTTTTTCCAATGTTGTTTTAACACCCGTGACTTGATATATTATTATGTTAACTTCTTGTCTCTCGGCAGCTATCTTACACTTGCGTAAAACCTTGCTTGTACTATTTGAGACAACTCAAGCTATCATCAAATAAAATAGTCTGCATTAAGTCCCCTTTGAATTATTGGCTTCAAACATCAGTGGTTTAGAGCTATTCAGAAATGTTTGGGATTTTAAGATTTTATTTTGATTCATACAAAAAATTAAAAAAATATATATATAACCGCTGGGACGACAGCCAGTCTATTATAAGACATATGCGCATTAGCTTGTACAGGATCAAATCCCTTCAAAAACAGCGTATTAATTAGAATCACTTAATGTTTACCAACGCTTACATATTTATCAATATGTTGTCATTTACAGCCTTGCAAATGGTACTACTTTTATCGCGCTGTAATATGGTGCTCTTTCGTTTCTAGTAGAAATTCGTTGTGCGCCAGAATTGCACCGTCCACAAATACTGTATTTTGCATTGTTAAGACGATACCAAACTTTAAGAGATTGTTAATATCAATGAAAGCTTAAACAAGTTCGAAAATCAACACCAGAGTTATATGCCCTTGAATTATTGGGAAATGCCATTTTCAGCCTTATGAACACTCTAGCGCCTTCATTTTGTATTCGATCTTTCCCAAACTTGGTCAGATTGTTCATATCAATGAAAGCTAGGAAAAGTATGAAAACCAGCCAGATCGAACAAGTAACACCGGAGTTATGGCTCTTTTTCGTGGGTTCAAATCTCACTGGAGGCATATATCTTTTTTCATAAGAAATCTTGGTTCATGGATTCAATTTTTTTTGTTTTACCTTTCTTTAATTGAGAACTTAGGGGACCTTGTTGGATCAGTTTTACATAGAGTTATATGGAAGAACTTCAAAAATCTTCTCTGAAACTACAAAAGATAAAGGTTTAATATTTTTTATTTAGTGATTTCTACCAAGTTTGTTAAAATGGTGACTCTGGTCAATTTGACCCTAACTCATGGGTCACAGTTTTACATAGACTTATACAGGGAAAATCTTCAAACAACTTTTTCCCCTGAAACTACAAGAGCTAAAGGTTTTATAATGTGTTTGTATTATCAGCTTATGTTGCTCTACAAAGTTTGTTCAAGTGGTGACCCTGGGGTATAATTTGGCACCGCCCTAGGGGTCACAGTTTTACATATATTTATATATAGGGAAAAACTTTTACAACTTCTTCTATGAAACTACAAGAGTCAAAGGTTTAATATTTTGTATTTACACTCAGCTTATATATGGTCCTCTACCAAGCTTGTTTGAATAGTGACCCTGGGGTCAAATTTGGCCCCACCCCAGGGGTCACATGTTTTACATAAAGTTACATAGGGGGAAACTTTAAAAATAAATAAATAAATAAAAACACTCTTCTTTTCTGAAATTACAACAGCCAGAGGTTTACTATTTTGTATTTACCATCAGCTTATGGTCCTCTACCAAGTTTGTTCAAATGGTAACCATGGAGTCAAATTTGGCCCTGTGCCCGGGGTCAAATGTTTTACATAGACTTATATAGGGACAAACTTAAACAAAATCTTCTTCTCTGAAATTACAAGAGCACTCAAATTTGGCCCCGCCCCTGGGTCACATGTCAAACTGGTTTAAGTGTTTATATTAACGAAAGTTTGATTTGTTTTAAAGCTAGCCAAACTTGAGTCAAATACATCCCTCCCCCTATATCTTGGTAATTGAAGACACTTTATAAAAAAAAATAGTTTGATACTGCCATATCTGACACACAATCCTTCTATCCCCCTACCCACCATGGACACCATTGCAAGTAGAGCGATACATGCCCTCTTGGGCCTCTTGTAATAAACTCGTTGGGTTAAACTGAAATGATGCTAGTCAAGGCTTCGCATTATATAATTATATCCAACTCGTTTAAAGGGATTGATGCACTATTTTCAAACAATATTTATTTTAAAAGATTCTGGAAAACTTGAAAAAAGCTGAAGGAATTACCAAACTGCCATGATAAATAAAGGAGACATGACCTATTGAAAATTGCAAAGAAACATAAATCGAGGCGTCATTTTGGAACGATGACGTCGCGCCTTTTTACCATTTATGGCATATTGAGAAAACGTCTTTTACTGCAAAGAATATCACTGCAAATGAAAATTAAGCATACCATTTATACATTTTACATCTGTATATTTATTTTTAATCAGTTTGCAGCGATTTTCTTTGCTTTCTAATATATGTTGTAAATATGACATAGATCTATATGGGGAAAAAAGGCGCGATGACGTCATCGTTCCAAGATGGCCGCCGCTTTTATGTTCTTTGCAAATTTTTAATAGATCATATCTCCTTTATTTTTCATGGCATTTTGATAATTCTTTATTCTAAATTCGGTTTTAAACAGGCACTCCTGTAAGATCCTCTGGGTGTTTTTTTTACGTATTGATCCGCATACTGGTATATCCTAGTATTAATTGCTTCTAAAATATAGCTCACTAAACTGCAATATCATCATAGAAATAATAGTATTAATAAACAGAAATTAAATCCAGTGAAACATGGTAACCACGTAGAAAATATACCATTGTTTTAGTCTTGGTTACAACTCTATCTTCAGAATGTTTCTGTTATTATTTAATTAGCTGATGCAGGTCTCGCACATGGGCGTAACTATAGACCGCATACAAATTGTGCATGCAAAAAGCCTCGGGTAGGGGTAATTGGGGGGGGGGGGGGGGGAGGGATGGGGAATCGTCCAGATTATTACCTATCTAAATAATATTTAAAACGGTGACCACTTCTTCTTTAAGTGCAATAAATATACTGATATTAGAAATGTATTGGCAAATTCATTACCGCGTCTACCAAATATTACACTAAAAACACTTCTCTTTGGAGATCAAAATGTATCGTACGATACAAATATTTTTATATTCGGTGCGGTACACAATCATATTAAAAACTCAAAACGTTTTAACTAGTAGATCGATTTTTTCTTTTGTTGAATTCCCAAATCAACTACACCCACTTCCCCTGTGTCGCCCCAAACTCCCTATCTTATAAATTTACAATGGAGATTTATAAATAAATATTAATAACAATTAAATGCATTTGCATAATCTATTCATTTAATTTTTTGTTTGTTTGAATTTCGTATTTTTCAAGTTACTTTCTATTTTTCCCTTTTGTTACTTTTTATTATTTCAATTATATCTAATACGTTTTTATGTAAGCTAAGAATTATTCTAGAATATATATATATATATATATATATATATATATATATACCAAGAACTTATAAACTTTTTTTTTTCTACACTAAGTAATTTAAAAATACTTATTTCTCATACTTCCAGAATGTATATTGTGAAAATATCTAATTATTGCTTTTTACTATGACATCAATTGTGTACAATTAATATCATACCCAGGAGAAGAACATCATAAGTATCTTACTTTCGTTCTAATCCTTTTTCTTCTATTGTGTACAAATAATATGTTGTAAAAAGCTTGTGAAATAAAATATGTTTAAACCAATAATATTGTGTTATTAGATTGAATGTCGTGCGTTCTAACGTATTTCGGACATATCTTTGGATTTCTTGTATTATTGCTAATGATAGACTTCTTGATTTAAAAAATAATTTTCTAATTCAAATGTAGATCACCACATCAAGGTACAAAACGGAAAGAGAGTGCAGACTACTGTTTAATCAGATTGTGTTTATCTGCTCTTCGGCAATGACCAATAAAACAAACGATATGTATTTCAGTTTGATACCCCAGCCAAATGGCATTCTAGTATAAGTCCTGCGGTACAACATGTACACTCATTTGTTTGATTGTAAAATCGTGTTACATTCCGAAATATCGTGATGTTCAAATCGGATTCGAATAAACATGCGATGTCACTATTTTGCCACAGGGTCGGGGTCTAATATGTATTTGTATTTATTATATAACCTATAAATAGACGCGTTTTCATTGGCTAAAAAGTATTTTTTTAGAAAAAATATCTAGCGATATTGACCTGTTTTTTTTATATTGACCTGTTTTTTTGATATTGACCTGTTTTATATAATTGTTTTTTTGATATTGACCTGTTTTATATAATTGTAAATTGAGGGTTATATAATAAAACAGTTATGGACTTTTCAGCTGTTATACATGATGTTGATATGCACCAAAAAATCATTATTGACCTCGGCTATCGCCTCGGTCAATAATGATTTTTTTGGTGCATATCACATCATGTATAACAGCTGAAAAGTCCATAATTGTATAATAACTGATGAAGATAATGGTCAATATTATTACTTGTTGGGTCATTTGATCCACTGTTATTTAGTCCAGTTAAATTTAATTAAATTTCAATTTGAACTTGTGCGAAAACATAGACAGATTATTCTGCGTACGTAAGTATGAAGAACAACATAATTTGAAATATATAAGATGATTCCACTGTCAGACTGTTATGGAAAGAGCTGTGAAGAATGACTCAGTATTGATTCAGTATTTTTGACGGAAATAATCGATGCTCTGCTGAAAAGTTGAAAACTCAACGTCGCTGGAACCAATACCCTATGTTAGGTTGCAGACCGATGAATGTTGACAAAGAAGTTGTTTAAAACTTCTATGATGTGTTTTCAACGAGTCTTTTTTTCTGCTATTCTTGTTTTGCTCGCTAAAACAGCAACTACTGGAGGAACTGCGACTCAAAGTTTACATAGGGTTATATAGGAAAAGGTTACAAATGACATCTTCTCTGAAACCGACCACAGACTTTATTAAACAAATAGTAAAACTATACATGGTAACTGTTTGTCATCACTTCTAAATCAATTTATTATTCAAGTATCATTTTCATTTAAACCTGATTGCATAAAAATAAATAAAAGGTAATAAAAATGTGGAGTTTTCCATTTTTCTTCGTTCTTCTTAATTATGTCCTTAAGTTTAATATACTATTGATGCAATTTAATCAACACTACTACCTCTGGGGAATATATGCGAGAACATATTAAGGTTATGTTCACCATTTCTTTGTCATATTTCGTAAAAACTATGATCTCTCTTGTGCGTCAACATTATTAATCAGAATGTGCTAAAATGAACAAATCTATATGAAGTGTTTTCGGCTTCACGATAATACACACAAGCTTTATGAAAACGAGCATTTATGCCATACTATGCAGCTTTTCCTTAGCATCGACATGTCCAATAACTCTGAATTTCATTTGTCTTTGTTGAAAAAAAAAAACACATGGCAGACGACACAAGTGTTCCGTGAACACCATTCTAGTGAGACGAGTTCATTGGGACGCGGTAGATGCTTCAGTTACGTCAATACAAATATAGACCGAACTTAAATATAGACCCAACGTGACTGTAGAAGAAGAGAAGAGACTATGCTGTGAGGTTAAGTTGGTCGTTTAGCCAAAAAGGTATATGCATGCGAACTTAAAGTCCATATTCCGCCATCAAAAGGCACATTTTACAACAGATGTATACCGTTTCTAAACATACTGACGACGAGGTGAATATATAACATATTTTCAGAATACAAACACTATAGACACAATATAAACGGCTTAAACCAGCCAGGTCAAAACCCAAAAGTGGAGCGTCGAATTAATAGTTACCAACTCCTAATCCATTTTACGCATATTCAATCATGGGTATTGAAGAACCGGTGAATAAACCTATACTTTTTATCGGCACAAATACGTTATTATATGACCTGAACACCTGGATAGAGTTTTGATAAATGGTTTTTAGTGTAATGTTGCCATTATTTGCCAAATCTCCGGGTAAAATCCGGATTCTCCGGACTTTTCAGTCGCTCTCCGGATCTCCGGATTTAACTGCACAATCTCCGGATTGTACATCAAAACAAAATGTTCATGATTTAACAGCTATACTTTCACACTTTATCTTTTATTTCCCGAATTGGTCCTGTTACGCTCCCTGGTCAGAAGAATATCTACAAGTGTCGAATCAGTGGGGTCATCCGTGTAATGCACTGACTGAATATACAATTAACACCTACGGACATAATTAATTCCTTAATGCAGCAATATATAAAGATTATTTAACTGCTGGGATCGATTATAGGGAAATCCTTCACGAGTGGTAGACGTGTGGTTCTTTTCACGAACGAGCGCACGCGAGTGAGTGAAAAAAACAAAGCACGTCTACCATCAAGTGAAGGAGTACCCAATAATCGATCCCAGCAAATTACGTTTTTGTAAACAAATAGTCGCTTTATTGAACGTTATCGGCGGATGACGTCGACGTCAGCAACACTTTGTTGACGTCACGACTCAACGTCGCAACGTTAGTTATTATTGTGTTCTAAGTTAGCAACGTTAGTTATTATTGTGTTCTGAGTTAGTTATTTAAGAAATAATAACTATGTACCTGTGTTTCATCGGTGAATAAAATACAGTTAGGAGTTCGGATGCGTAGTAATTAAGACACGAGTGCGTTAGCACGAGTGATTAATTAAGTCACGAGTGCGTTAGCACGAGTGATTTAATTACTCGCATCCGAACGACTAACTGTGTTTTATTCACCGATAAAATACAGGTACGTATTTATTATTTCGATTCTAACACAACAATAACCTCATTGTTTACGCTATTGTTGGGGCACTATATATTATCTCGGAGGCCAAGGTAATCAGGCTGCTATGTTTACAGGCCGTTCCATTGGGCGCCACCGTATGCAAAGTTCTGCGTTTCAATACACAAGTAGTCACGTGACAAACAATTAAATCATTGCTTACGTCATATAGCTTGCGCTGTATGACGTCAAACGTTCTCACCTTGTTCTAGATGCTTATTAATGTTATATGTACTGATGCATATGACGGGTTTATATTGGGGGTGTGCACGGTTTGGGAGCATGGCAAGTTTGTTCTAATTAACATTTCATTAAAATTACGGTTGAGTTTGTCTTCGTGACGTATATTTACCAAGTGACGTCATGTAACGTGGCGCTTCCAACGGATGAAATATACGCGGGGAATTAATGGAACAGCTGTATTTAATC
The DNA here is from genome assembly GCA_037043455.1 of Cyrtodaria siliqua. Lineage (NCBI taxonomy): Eukaryota > Metazoa > Mollusca > Bivalvia > Adapedonta > Hiatellidae > Cyrtodaria > Cyrtodaria siliqua. The sequence continues at coordinate 147,194 of JAWPHD010005673.1, read as the reverse complement.
GTAGAATAACATACAGCTGTCTCTCTTCTTTGGGTATATGAAAGACTGTGGAGGTCAGGTCGTGTTAGAATAATATTTAGCGATTATGAATATTCTTGCACTGAGAAATCCCGATCTTTCACGCATAGAAATGTAATAATTGTGATTTCTTTAATTGGTCAACCCAAATGAAATAGCAACGGAGAGAAACTAGCAACTCCTTGTGTGTGGTACCACTATAACAGCTGCTGCTGCGCACGATGATTATAATTGCATTTAGCACGCATCAAGTGCACTTTCAAAAACTAAATAGTTGTGGTAGAAACTAGACCAAGTCTTTCTGATCGAATTACTATGCTAATTTATTATTTTTTATAACTATCAAACAACGCATCAACTTGTATTAATTGCATAAATAATTTTAAATTTGCGCTTTAAAAAAATAGTGTGGAAATCAAGTCGCGCACTCCAAATTTCCATTTAAAATGTTCTTCGCGCGTTTTAAATCTTAAATTTTAAAAATCTCAAGATTTTGTGTTATAAAGTTTTGGCAGGCCTGCGGACCCCAATAGAAATATCAAAAAAGGTCTAGCTACGCCCTTGCTTGGTAGTTAAGCCGACTCAGTGTAGGTCAGCTCTCAAAGTCCTCTTGAAGGAAGATATATTGGTTGCCTGAACATGTTCTTCACTAAGGACATGCCACTTATCCACTTCTCTGTTACATTGTTTCCTAATATCTGTGCGACTGTATTCCTTTCTCATTTTGTGCTATGATCCATAAGTGTAATACCAGGCTGATAGAAATATGTACTGGCAGCTGTTTTGTAGTGTCCTTTAAGTAACGTGTCCACTAAATCGGCGTTTTCCCTGCTTTCTTCTGAAGCTACAAGGTAATTTTTGATAACATATGTTTGCACTTTCTCAAGTTTAGTGAAGGGCGCCATGTAGTAGACTTAATAACTGTTACCCGACTTTTCAAAGAAATGCGGGTTTCATTGGTAGGTTGGTTGGTGTTTTACATTCTTCCCATCACATTTAGGCTATATACGACGGTCGATTTGGTCTTGGTGGAGGTAGACCACCCACGTTTTCCTGGGTAGAACCAGTACTGTATACATTCAGTCATCCGTAAGAATCGAAACTTACAAAGTAACGCGGAAGAATATAGAAATAGTCTTCCTCTGTCCATCCTTCCGCCTGTGAACACTTCCTTGTGTCCGCCATTAAACATTCAGTTTTGAAGGGATTAAATTAATATTTGGTAAATATATATATAGTGCGAGTGGGGTTTCACGTGTCGTGCATCAAGACGGTTTTCCTAATAATAAATGCATTAAAGTATGACGAGATTGATGAGCATGTTTAATCAATAGTCGATTAACAAAACAAATAAACATTAATGCAGTGCATCCATTTCGCCGGAAACAATATAAATGCAAAACGAAATATGTCGATCAATCAAGAATGCTGAATCATAAAAAAAGACACACACACAAATTATTCACATAATTTCTTCATCAATGTCCGTTACGATAAATGTGCAGACAAAGGACAATTGTCGATCGTAGGCTACAGTGGTTCTACTCTCCCTAGGCAGCGGACGATTACCTATCCATAAATTGGATGGGCTCTCAAACTCCCTACCAGCAACCTACCTACCAGCGACCTGCCTACCAGCGGAGCGACAATTATTTAGTATGTTTGTTGACTCTCCGTGGGCTGGAAGAGGACTGCCATATGGCGGGTGGCCTCTAACAGAGAAGCCAGCCCGGTAGAGGAGTAGATGCACCTGAAGCGGGCGTCGAGCACAACACTTACCTGCCAGCAACATTATCGTTGAGTACGCCTCTGTACCTGCATACTTGGTGTAGTAGTGTGTCGCTGTGGCGGGGTGGTGATTGCCGGGGATGTTGCTGCTGGCAGGTCCTACACCCATAAGTGTTACGTTGTATGTGTGGGCTCCATCCGGTGGACGTATACCAGTGTATTGTATGCTGCCTCGCTGATGCCTTGATGTTTTCTTGGGATATATCTTTTAATGGAACCAAGGATTTTGTTTGCGTTGGATGTCACTCGTTGTATATGCCCACATAGTTTCAGCAGCCTTACGAACGATACGGCATCAGTGCCGTAGCCACGCTGAGGCGCAAATATTATTTTTTTTCACTGGCAGTTGCCCGGTGAAATAAACTTAGTTGCGGTTCCAATCCTCAATTAGTTCAAGGTGGCAGTGAGTTCTGTCCACCATGTTATGACATAGATTTTATATCCTGCTTTTACTACCCAACTCTGTAAATGAACGCTATCACTTTTTTTAACGACATCACGCTCAAATTGCCCTGTTTATCACACTTTTAGATTTATTAAAAAGATGTAAAATAAAATAAAATGGACCAAATACCTTAATTGAAATAATATTACAACAGTTTATCACATACTTCCCTATAAATACGTTGTTTTTGAATATACGATACGACATAGACCTAGCTATTCATATCTATCAGGATTTCGTTGCCGGGCAATAAAGCAGGGCACTAAAGCTTTATTGCACGCATGAAATATAGGGTGAAAAAATGTCCTATCACGGTAATAACCGACATTTTACCGGAGTGATACGGAAATAACCGATTAGCTACGGTGTAACGGGTATTGTTTGTCGTCTGCGTTTCATTAGTTACTTCCATCCTGTTTTCGCGGCAGATTATTGGCTATAGAACCATTATACGTGGATAAAATAGATATATCACTAGTGATACTCGACAAAATCCACAAAAGAATATTCGTAGCATGGTATTGTAATACTCATACAGGAAGAATATCGGGCACCACTTTCCAATCGAAAATTTCGTGGGGAAAAGTGAAAAAATATTCGATATCAGCATACGGATTCCGAAGTTGTCCAATATTTGTGCTATCAATCGAGAGAATAGATGAAAAAGACAATACATTTCTACTAGCTCCATTGGAATGCTATGCGAAAAATAATGTTAGCCAAACTATTCTAGTCGACAATAAACCGACAAAATGTAGAAAAACAAAAATAGAACCGAATGAATACCTACCAGATACGAAACATGTAGCATGGATATGGAATAGAAACCAGAAAAAATCGATAGGAAATGGAAAAAAAACATTTCCAATATTTCGACAGGAAACGGAAAGACAAATTTCTACCAACTCAAAATTGAAACGAGAAAAGATGTTGCTAGATATCCTAGATGAAAAACAATTACAATCTTGGAAAGAGAAAAATAGGAAAGTACAAGTAAAACTATGGAAAGAAAATATTTCCGAAATACAAAAAATATCTAAAGACCTAGAAGAGAAAAGAGACAAAGCAGAAGTTGCCTATGAAAATATTGAGGATACCATGTATTCTTTGAAAGAAAAGAAAACAATAAAAATAGGACATATACCAATAGGAAAACAGACTCCGAGGATACAAAGAAATAAGGGTTCATTTTCAAAATTCATACTACTGTTGGGAAACAATCTAGTTTGGAGTACAACTTGTTTGAAAAAGATAATAGAAAAACTAAAAGCATTCTCGTATAACCCAACCAAATGTATTCATTTGCGGACAAAATCGTAGTAAAAATATTTCCCAAAAAAGAATTTGAATCTCGCGGAAAGAAAGTACGGTGATAGAAATAGTCGAAATGCCAGACAAACCAGAAAATAAAGAACTATTGAATATTGATTTTGAAAAATGGGATAATATGGATATATTGCGCCTGTCTGGAGACACAAAAGGCAAAATAAAATGTATAGATATTCCCGAAGGAGACTATATCTGCAGAGAATACAAGAAAAAATCTCTACCATGTCTACTAGTTGAGGATGAAGAAATATGCATACAAGGTTATTTTCTGGAAAAAGAATTAGAAAGATTACTGGAAATCAAAGAAGATATGAAAGCACCGATTCTATTCCATTTGGGCAGAGAAAAAACAACGCCGAAAAGACAAAAGCGAGAATTGCAACGACTATGATATGTGATAATGGTGAACTAAAAATGCCATCAAGCCCCTCAGATTCAATACCAGTGGCGAAAGTAGAACCAGGGAAATACAAAATATTCGGAACTAGTACTGAAAAATATAGGAGAAAAAATAGATTCTTAGTACACATCCTCAGATATAATTCTCTAGTTGGAATACATGGATATTTCGTGGAAGAAAAATATCAAGCAGGATGCACACATATCGAAATAACTACAAAATAGAATAATCCCTCAGGGCATAAAGATATGGATGTAGAATATAAATTTGACAAATAATTTGATAATTTAAAAAATGAACATTCTGCCAAAACAACATCAACATCAAGTGTTCTTGTAGGACGCAAGTGAGTTAGACAAAATATTTTCATCTGACATTACAACAAGCATGCTACAAGCACCAAGAATAATCTGACTATGTTATATATGAGTGAAATGAGAAAAACACGAGCAAGCATAGCACCAGGAAAAAGACGGGGGAAAGATATCAAAGAATTGCAAGACAAATTGAAAATCCTAGTAGCCCAAAGAAATAAAAAAGTTATGTCTCCAGAAGGTAGGACACTGAGAGCTAAAATAGCAGCGGGGATGAGATGGGGGAGAAATGCCAAAGAATTACAAAAACAATTACACGGATTAGATGAAATATTAAAAACCAAGAAAGACCAAAAAAAAGACAAAGGAGAAGACCAAAATGACATCGACGATATGCAAGAAATGTCCGATGATAGTACAGATCAAAATGACACTGAAGATAGTACAGCATATATTGAGGATGAGTTACGAAATAGATTCGTGGATCTTTGGACAAAAGTAAAACATAGTATGCAGAAAAAGGAAGATCTGTACGAAATGGCAGACATATCTATACAGCTGGAAAAACTTGGATCCATAGCCGAAAAAGATAAACATGAAATACTCGATTGGTTGAACAAAGTTTTTGTTGCAAATAAATACAGATAATCTCATATATTTTCACCGAAAGTAGAAATTTAATCTAAACCTATGTTATATACAATGAACTCAGAAAAAACTACCAAAGAAAGAAACAAGGATAGACGAAATTATTTGCAAGAAAAGAAAAACTATACTAGAAAGTGGAAAGGAGTATTTGGAATTTAATGAATATGTGTTGGATTGTGATGAAAAAGTGAAAAAGGCAGTGAGATGTATTTCCCTACCAGAGGGTGACTACTTGTGTAGAAAGTGTGTACAGTATAAAAAGAAAACAATACCATGTTTGTACTATGAAGAAAATGATGTTCCAGTTTTTGGGTACTATCTGGAGAAAGAAATGAAGAAAGTTACAGAAGAAACGAAGTCGCCAATTGTAGTACACTTGGAAAAGAAAAGACAACACCTACAAAGGGGAAAGCCAGATTAGCAATTACAGTATTGAATGACAAAGTAGAAAATAGTCTACAGGAAACATCTCCTCCGAGTTCTACAAAACATGTCAAAGATATTCCGAAAACAACACACACAGTACACAAATATTCTAGAACAACATTCCGTGGGAAAGATAGAATATATCTGCACGTGATGACAGGTGACAAGAAAGTGGGGATATATGGCCACTACCTACAAAGAGAAATGGAAAAGTATCTAGGGGATTGAAAGAAAAAACATATCTTGCTCAATATTGGAGAACACAAAAATACTCCTACGAAAAAGCTTGATGTTTAAGTTATTTTGACAGAATGTTGAGATTTCGATTCAGACGATTGGGGAAATTTCACCGAAAGAGCACTTGCCAAACTCCAGATGCATCTCTACATTTCATTTCGGTAGAGGTATACCAAACGGGGTTCTAGGAATGTTCTTTCCTAGAACATGCTAGCAAGAGGACTTGCCAAACTTCAGATGTGTCTCTACATATATTTGGGTAGAGATATTTCAAAATGTGGTTCTGGTAATGTTTGTGGAGTCGCATGTTGAAATATCACCCAGTCAGAGATATCGAAATATCAAGAATACTGAAACAGCATCGAATCAAGAATACTGAGATATCACAGAATCAAGAATACTGAAACAGCATCGAATCAAGAATACTGAGATATCACAGAATCAAGAATACCGAAATGTTATAGAATCGAGAAATACTGAAATATCACAGAATCGAGAATACCAAAATAACACAGAATCGAGAATACTGGAACATCACATAATCGAGAATATTGAAACATCACAGAATCGTGAATACTGGAACATCACAGAATCAAAGATATTGGAACATCACAGAATCGTGAATACTGGAACATCACAGAATCAAAGATATTGGAACATCACAGAATCGCCCAGTCAGGGAAACTAGAATATCATCCAGACAGAGATAAGTTTAGTTAGGAAAGCAAGCTATTTCCATCTAGGATTACAACAAGCATGAAACACACAGCTAGAATACAACAAGCATAATCTAACCATGTCATGCAAACGAAATTAGAAAATTACAAGCATGTTTGTTCTTCTTCGCTATATATATGCATTTTCCCGCAATGCTACGGGATTAGCACAGGCATGCAAGTGAAAATAAGCATAGATAAGTTAAGATAAGTTAAGTTAACTTATCTTCTGATCCCGTAGCATTGCGGAAAAATATTTTCTTAGTTTTTCTATTATCTTTTGCAAACAAGTTGTACTCCAAACTAGGTTGTTTCGCAACAGTACTATGAATTTTGAAAATGAACCCCTTATTTCTTTGTATCCTCGGAGTCTATGTTTTCCTATTGGTATAATTATCTCCTATTTTTATTGTTTTCTTTTCTTTCAAAGAATACATGGTATCCTCCATATTTTCATAGGCAACTTCTGCTTTGTCTCTTTTCTCTTCCAGGTCTTTAGATATTTTTTGTATTTCGAAAATATTTTCTTTCCATAGTTTTACTTGTACTTTCCTATTTTTCTCTTTCCAAGATTGTAATTGTTTTTCATCTAGGATATCTAGCAACATCTTTTCTCGTTTCAATTTTGAGTTGGTAGAGATTTGTCTTTCCGTGTCCTGTCGAAATATTGGAAAAAAACATTTTCTATCGATTTTTTCTGGTTTCTATTCCATATCCATGCTACATGTTTCGTATCTGGTAGGTATTCATTCGGTTCTATTTTTGTTTTTCTACATTTTGTCGGTTTATTGTCGACTAGAATAGTTTGGCTATCATTATTTTTCACATAGTATTCCAATGGAGCTAGTAGAAATGTATTGTCTTTTTCATCTATTCTCTCGATTGATAGCACAAATATTGGACAACTTCGGAATCCGTATGCTGATATCGAATATTTGTTCACCTTTTCCCACGAAATTTTCGATTGGAAAGTGGTGCCCGATATTCTTCCTGTATGAGTATTACAATACCATGCTACGAATATTATTTTGTGTATTTTGTTGATTATCACTAGAGATCTATTTTTTCTGCAAGTAGGAGCCATTGTTTTTTCGCTGGTTGAATATAGAGTAGAGGTTGTTTGTTATACTTTTGCACAGTCTCAAGGAGAAGTTTCGGCCCCATTATATGAACGTGTTTTCCGTATATTGATATTTCTACTCTAGTATATCCTCTATCTTGCACATCTTGGTGCAAAAATGTTTTTTGAAGACGATCACGGCTAGAATCCACATAATCTGCCAGATGCCCTCCGAATCTTTGAAGTACTTCTCCAGCCTCAAACTTTTATACTATCTTGTATATTTTCAGTCGTATATAGTTTCCATCTATGACTTTGGTATATGTGCAGACGTTGTTTCCTACAGCTTTTGTATTATCTACTATTTTGATTTCAACATCTTGATTTTGTAGATATTCTACTAGAGTTTTTCTATCCATAGTCACTGAAAAGTCTTTTGTGTAATCTATCGAATATATATCCATTCCATTTTGATTCACTTGCGCTAGGAATTCTTTCTTATTTTCTTCTATTTCTTCTAATGGGATATCGGCTAGGTCTATTTTCACTATGAATACTCCGTGTACTTCTTTTCCAGGGTTTATTTTCTTCCATGCTTTCAATGCCCTATATTGTGTAGCTCCCTCGATATCTTTAATTATTTTCCATGTTTGCGATTCTTTTTTCATTGCTGATGTGCATATCTTTACAATGCCATAACTGGCGTATATTCTATGCATACAATTTCTCAAGATGCCTACTGCTTGTTTTGCTTTCGGACTTGTGCACAGTACTTTTCCTGTTTTTTTCTTGTATGTCATCTTTTTGCAGATACCCGAATATGTATATATTATCAACGAATACGTCACACATCCCCAGTATTTTCTCGTAGTTTTGTCATCCCGAGATATGTATCGAACTTCTGAAATATCCGGTACCAAGTTACTGTTATATGCATTTTCCTAGCTAGAAATTCAGGTAGATATGTTGATCCGACCATTCTAATTTCACGTTCTGTCACTTGTATATATTTTCGCTGAGAAGTTATTTCTTGATTTTCAATTATATGCTATAGTTTAGATTAAATTTCAAACCATTTTACGAAATATTATAGGAAATTATACCTGGATATCCTCTGAAAAGTAAAAAAATGGGTAAAAGTACAATAACACAAAACATCGGAGTATTAAAATGACACCGATTGAGGCCAGTGATGAGAAAAATAAAGGAATAGCGTATTTCAATTTGTATGGAAAGATGAAAATTAATAAAACTTTGCCAAAGTTCAAAATAGGAGACAAGGTTAGAATTAGCAAATATAAAAAAAGGTTATACTCCAAATTGGACGGAAGAAATGTTTGTTATTAAGGAGACAAGGTTAGAATTAGCAAATATAAAAAAAGGTTTGAAAAAGGTTATACTCCAAATTGGACGGAAGAAATGTTTGTTATTGATAAAATCCTGTGAAGTATAAAATTAAAGATTTGAACAACCAAAACATTGATGGAAGCTTCTACGAATTGGAAATGTTAAAAGCTGATCAAGAAATATTCAGAATTGAAAGTAATACGACGTGATTATAAAAAGAAACAAGCGTTAGTTAAATGGAAAGGTTATAATGAGGATTTTAATAGTTGGGTACCGTTTAAGGATATTCAAGACATAAAAATGCGTTAAAGATATGAAAATATAATATATTACTTATTATATATGGAACAAAAATTTGCGGAAGAGATATCCGAAAAACTTGAGGAGTTAAAAGACAAATATAGGAAAGCATTGCTATTAGGCAAGCTAGGTCTAGTAGAATATGATGTGATTCGTGCTGATTTTCTACATAGTAAAAAAAGTCAAATTAATAAACGAAAACGGTCACTATCGGAAATTAATTATTATCTTAAAAAACTTAATGAAAACAGGGAAAAACTTCTCGATTTGAAATGTGAAATATATGCTTGCAGGAAAATAAAATATTCTATGATGGAGCGTGATATGCATAGTGATGACGAGGATGATTGTCCTGTTCCTTCCGACTTTGTTTGACTGCATTAAAAAACGATTTCAGGCTCGATTCCCTCTGACAGGGGCGTAGCTGGGTGAATTTGAACTGTACGCCTGATGGGGTTCCAAGCAACCGCCCCTTGGTCAGGGGGTCTCTTGACGATCGTACGTTAGATTTCATGATTTTTAGCTTAGATTAAATGTATGTATAATTCAAGCGAAAGAAAGGGCACATGTAAAGGCAATTCAAATAGTGTACATGTATATATTTATATTTTGTATAACAAATTAAGATCGGGAAAACAAAGGCGCAACGACTCCGCTTGAAATATGCTACCCCTAATCTCCTACCCAACTTAGGATTTTATTGCATTTTTGGACCATTTATTTTTTCATTTTTTTCTGGCGAACTGTATTCCCGGGCGTTTCCCGGGCGTACGGGCGTATGCCTGGCTACGCGCCTGTCTGACTTTTTTTTAATCACATCAAACACGATTAAAGGTTCGGGCTGATAGATCATGAGGCGTTGCAAGAATGCTAACTTTATCCCGTGGGCCATATTAAAATGTTACTTATTTGGGATAAGCAGAGTCTTGGTTTATCATTATTGACCGCCTGTTTGTTTTCACGTATTGACAGCATTTGGCCAGTTTAATTTCATTCAGGCTTGATTTTTTTGTTGTGATAAAGCGATCCTGCTCCAATAGTAACTTATTTTGAAATCTAGTTGAACATCTGGCTGTTAGCACCCACGGACCTTTACCCAGAGACCTGCTAGATTTGAAAATAAGTTAGCCATTTGGCTGGAGGCGTCCTTGTGCTTCCTCGGAGAGCGGCTGGATTTGAATCTAGTTGGGATAAAGTGCCAAATCATATTATCAAGTATCCTGTGAGTAGTATAGAAACGAGGGGTTCTGGGGGAGTTTTCCCGAAGTGGTTTGCAAAACGAGTTTTAAATTTGTTGGTGGGGCTTGATGGCACAGCGTCATGTTGGCTCGGAACTGATTATCCCAGCTCGGAACTGATCTGAAGAAGTAGTTTCGAACAGTTTCTCCTGGTTATTTTAGCTTGTTTTTCATGCCGTGGCGCGCAAATTTGCCAACTTGTCATGTAGGGGACCCCGATGAAGAAACTGTGCCAGAACCCCTCATTTCTATACTACTATGCTTATGTGTATGTATTGCTTACGTGGTTGCAGGCTTTTTTTTTCTTTATACCTAACATATTATTAACATACTTAATAAAAATACTATGAGTGTTTTAAATGTGCTTTATTATGGTTGTAAATTGTTTTAAAGGGCGCTTTAAATGAAATTGCTTTTTTAGCTTTAGGCCAGAAAAAACACACCTGTGTTTCTGGTTACTCAGCTGAAAAAATTAGGGTAGGTAGGTAGGTAGGTATTTGTTTTCTTTTCTTTTTTTTTGCCCATTGTGGTTTGGACGATGTTAAAGGTATCTTTAACTTTGTCTAGTAGTTAATTTGTAGTGATTTTGCAAGGAGAGAAGGAAAATAACCTCATGATATCTAACTTGTTTGTTTTGAATAAAATAAATTGAAAACAAATATTTTCTGCCATTATGAGTTTATTTGTTGACGGACGGCATACAGAGTGACAGGCAAAAAGTGATCACAATAGCTCCGACCCTGAGAGTTCCATCTTACATGTGGCATGTTTTATGATAAAAAAACTGTAGGGTCGGCGCCAAAAAATAGGGACGGTCGGGTAACCAGAAACACAGGTATTTTTTTTTCTGGCCTTAGTAAATGTTCTAGTTTAATTAAGATGACAGGGATGTGCTAGATGTAAATGTATATGTACTTATGCTCTTTTGTTGACATTTTCTGTGTATTATCATAGACCTAAATACATGTGTGCTTAGAATAATTATGCTAATGTGTGTATGGTTAAATGTGCCATAATGTAAAACCTGTTTTTGAATGTGTTTATCTTTGTCTAATTATGATTTTATCTGGGCTATTGTAATACTATTATAAGAGCCGAGTTTGTATGTTATAAATAACATGTGATAATGTATGTTTTAATAACATGTGATATATATAGTTTTAACTCTATGCTCTTTCTGTTATATGTTTTTATATTTACAAATGTTCTGTCGGAAAATAACTCAAAGAGCCAATGTTATATTTGTTTGTTAAAACTGACTTAAAATAAATATTCTTGTATCTTGTAACCCTTTTCCGTGCATATTCATGATACTGGAGGATATTGGTGTCGTACTTCTTCGCGCATGTGCTCTTTTTTCCGGCCCCTTTTTTGGTATAAAGAATGCATTTCCATGAAATCAACGAGGTTTGCTGTTTCAACTTGTTTAACACTCTAAAAATATTCAGTTTGACTGATTTGAACAGAACATAAACGTCGGTAAAAAAATATACCAATTGATAACAGAGCATGGTGTTCTAAAATGGGTCATTCTTGACTTCGTCTTGATGTTCTTTACATACCGACCCTTGCCGGTGCCCCTATGCCCTGTTACCAGTCGACCAAGGCCCGTCGACCACGACCGGTATCGACCTCTTTCTTTCGTGTTCGATAACTATTACTTACATTAGGTGTAATCAACACGGTGCACCGCCAAAACAACAACAATTATGGCGGATTTGGAAGCTCCGATTATAAACTCTTTGCAAAATGGGAACTCTCAAGTCAAACAAATGCCAACGCAAGCAGGGACTACTGGAGAAATGAGTCGACCAAATAATCTCCAGAGAATAGCACAAAAGAAAGCACTAGTTCGCAGTTATTCGCGGACAAAGAAGCTGGAAAAGCTAGCCGTTTACTCTTCGTGCAAGGTAGACAACTCCTTTGTTTTGATTTGCAAAATGTATGGTGCTGCAAAGAAGCATTGGAGATTTTATCTCCAATCCCATATTTTCCATAATTATTTTTAATATGTCCAGTATGCCAGTGTCTATTCTAGAAATCGAAAAATAGGGGGGATTTTCCCCACTATACTTGAAAAAAAAGGGGGGATTTTAAAAAAGCAGGGAGGAATATGTGAAAACACATGAACTGACAGATACCTTTTAGATTTGCCGTATTATTACACTTACAAACGCAATAAAGGTGCGAAATGTAAACATAAGTATTATTTATTCACATTGTGTCCTCTGATACAGAGCGTGTATTTGTTTGCATACGGTTCCGTGTATCAAAGATGGCGCCACTCTGCGCCAAATAAATATGGTGACAGTGTATAGCTATTGCAAACGAGATACGAGACTACGGGTTATTTAGGAATTAATAATAACAAAAAGTGATTAGTAGACATATTTATCCTTGTCAAGAAGGTAATTTCATGGTGGTGATTATAAGACAAAGCCTAAAAAGAGGTGATGAAAATGTGCCTTTTGAGATATCAGCTGAAATTGGGTGATACTATTCCCCGGTCGTTTTCCCGGTTACTTCCCGGTTAAAACCCGGTTGAAAATGGGTGGCAAATGTGATGAGTTTGTTGAAGTTTCAGATGTTTTAATGACATATATGTCTTATATATATGTATTCATCTTTCCATAATCACTAAAAAAAATGTTGAAAAAAAGAAAGAAAGTAGTTTAATTAAGTGTTGAATATTGGTGTTTTTTCACAATAATTTGACTTGTTTTGGCAATTCCCGGTTCAGTTTCGGAGACAGTTATAGGATAACAATGCCTTAATAGTTCATTATGTATTGTTTTATTTCATAATATATGGTATTATTAACTCATAACAATAATAAAAATGGAAATAAAACAGAAAATAAACGTTTTATTGCTTCATTTCCAACACTCGTATTTTGTGTAAGTAAAGCCGTAGAAATTACAGGTGAAGCGTTATTTCTGCACGTCAGGAGAAACAGTACACTATAGATTCAAAAAAACTAGATAGATCTACATAGATATTATCAGTATGTAAAACAACACATATCGAAAATATAAATTGGTTATGTTTTACAGTGACATATAATTTAATTATAGTTTTTTGCAACAAAAATGAATGAACTGTTTAACAGGAGGAAACCTCAAAGTTGTAAAATATAGCAAGTCTTCATATATGTAGCTATACATTTGTATGCGACATACACACAATAGAATAAAAATAACATTATATATAAAAGTATGTGTATGTAGTACACGGATAATAATACCGTAGAGCTAACGTAACTGTAATTCGAATGCTTATAATTAAACTATAGGGTTTTTATAGAGACAAGACGGACAGGTCCAGTATTCTAACTTATTTTGGGAGACACATTGTGTATGATACCATTTTTTACATTTTTTATTTTGACATGAAATAAGGTCGTCAACGAAATCAGGCTGTCTACAATGGCACCATAACTGTATATTTATTACCTTTGGGTTAAAACAGGACAGACTTACATTTCTTCCACATATTGGTTCTTTTGCGAAAGGTGTTATGCGTCCCGTTTCCAGACACTCAATTAAATGAGGACGCATTGCAGATACATTATAAATATTTCTAAAAGGAAAGTGGAAAGTGACAAAACTCTACTACATTCGCGATCGCGAATAAACCGCAATCATAGGAATTTGGCTGTTGTTGAACCCTAGGAATTTTTATGTTGATAAATTAATCACTTGAAGACGCATATATTTGTGATAACTGAATTTTTAAATTTAATTTGATATCTTTAAGGCGTTCTCCTAAACTATCAATATAATAAACAAAATCTCTGTCTGGAACTGGTTTAAAACTGTTTTAAAACTCATGATCCAATGATTTGATCCATTAAAATTGGCAAGCGGGTGCTACGTGCCGATTTTTTTTTTGTATGTTCCATTTATTTGCATCGTCAATAAAGAACGGAGTGTTAGTTGTAGCTTCTAGGCCATTTATATGAGGAAAAATCTTTTTTCACAATTGAATTAACGGCTGTCATATGCTTATCATTTAATCAATCAAAATTTGTAATTTCGTGTTTATCCGATATTTTTTTAGATCTAACTCTTTTAACCACCAGTAGTCGTTTATTTGTGCGGAACTATTATTTGTATTATCAATTGTAATTATTTCTTCGCCGCTTTTTTCGGGAGACATTTCAGGTAATACTAACTTCCGTCTCTTATTATTTATTGAAATATTTTCTAAAGGTGACTCTTTTCGTTTTTTTAGAGCGATATTTCTGCATCGTTAATAAGAGTAGTTTTATTTGGATATCTTCTTCTAAAATGATAGCTTATTTCGAATCCGGTGCTGGAATAACTTCATAATCAGAGGGCTTAGGCCTTTTTTGAGCTAATCTTTTTTGGGAACGTGGGCGGTTTTTATATCTCATCAAACTTATTAATTTCTTTTGCTTTTTGCGTTTAATGTATGCATTCCTATACTTTTTTTGGCAGCTAAAATGCGTCGTCCGCTGGCAATTTGTTGATGCCTGTGTGGACCACAACAGTCTGAAAAGAGATATCATAATGTACATCAGTGTTACTGTGTGTTCAAAGCAAATTGTTTTATTCTTCTTCTTGTGACATTTAAATCTCAGATGGAATAACGAAGTAAATTTGAAAACTTCAATAAGCAAGCAGATTTAAAGTGATAGTTAAGGTTGACGCGTGTCAGAGCACAATGATTATACATGTGTATGCCGGCCTGTATAAAGGTGCGAATTGTCCTTTACAATATACAGCAAAATCATTTAATCCCATTACGGTAATCGTTACGGTAATCGTTACGGTAATAATAGACACACTTATCTAGTTGAATGAAGCTGTTAATGTAGCAGGGACACGCGACAATCTTTAATCTTTAAGGTCTTATTAATAGGAATATCATAATATATCCTAGGAAGGACTATTCTAATTAATCAAAGGTATTGAAATATAAATCGAGTAAAAAAGACAACAAAAAATATATATTTATTAAAAAATAGTAATATACAGTAACACATTATTTAATCCCATTACGGTTGACACGTGTTCGTTGTAATCCCTAATTAAATGAAGCTGTTAATGTAGCAGGGACACGCGGCAATCTTTAAGGTCTTATTACTAAGAATATCATAATATAGGTCTTATTAATATTAATATTAATTGTAAGTAAGTATGAAGAAAAAATGAATAGTAAATATAAAACACGGAAACTTACCGAAACTTTAGGAATCAGCTCTCGTACGTTTGGTAATTCCAACACATGTTCAACTTTAGATCCAGGAAAACACATACACTGAACGTCATCTTCGACATATTGATGAAAATAACGCACTTGACTATGTCCTATAATCAAAGTCTTAGGAGCCATTTTAAACTACAGCACTAAACACGATTAACACTAACGCAGTTTTAAACTCAATTTAACATTTAATACGCATGTTATATATGGAATATGTAATATGTTCCTATGGAATATGAAAACTATTTCTATATTTGAAGATTTATATGTGTATTTTCTTTATGGGTTTTGAAATGGGTTACCATGTTAATTACTGTACGGTCGTTATTTTGTTTACATTTAAAAAAAAAAAATTTGATCAAGACTTGAAAAGGATGTTTTAAGCTTCCGCTTTTAATTACGCCGTCACTTGTACTTTAATCATCACAAAAAACAACACCGTCGCACGAACTGATTCAATTAAGTGTAATGTTTTATATTGAGGTACTGTTTATTTGTCAGCTTAATTTGGTTTCTTTTAAGTTTTCAATTTGAAGTTTGAAGAGTAATTTCATAATTAAACCAGTTGTACACTTAATTAAAGCCATGATCGGGAAACAAACATTTAACACTTTTGAATAACATGTATTGATAAGTACTAATGAAGAATACTAATAATATTACAACTGTTACATTATACTTTAATTAGAAATTACAATAAGAGTTTCAGGCTCAATAACATATACAGTTTCATACCCATTAACATTTAAGTGGACAAAAGCATTCAAGCTGTAAAATTGAAATAACACAATATAATTAATACATCATTGGGAATAAGGTTTTAAAAATCTGTTTTTCACGACGTGCAGAAATAACGCTTCACCTGTAATTTCTACGGCTTTCCTTACACGAAATACGGGTGTTGGAAATGAAGCAATAAAACGTTTATTTTCTGTTTTATTTCTATTTTTATTATTGTTATGTGTTAATAATACCATATATTATGAAATAAAACAATAAATTATGAATTATTAAGACATTGTTATCCTTTAAATGTATCAGAAACTGAACCGGGAATTGCCAAAACCAGTCAAATTATCATGAAAAAACACCAATATTCAACACTTAATTAAACTACTTTCTTTTTTTTTTTCAACATTTTTTTTAGTGATTATTGAAAAATGAATACATATATAAGACATATATGTCATTAAAACATCTGAAACATCAACACACTCATCACATTTGCCACCCCTTTTCAACCGGGTTTTAACCGGGAAATCGACCGGGGAATAGTATCACCCGCTGAAATTTTTAAATTTTTCAAATTAAAAATGTTGAGCTATTGCAAACGAGATACGAAGTATGGGTTATATTAGGCATTAATAATAACAAAAAGTAAATAGTAGACATATTTATCTTTGTCAAGAAGGTAATTTCGTGATGTTGGTTATAACAGAAAGCCGTAAAAAAGAAGCTGTAAAAACTGCCTTATTTGAGCTGTTGGCTGAAATCTTACGATAGATTTACCTGTATCGATAAAATAGTAAATGGCGGCGTTCTAGCGCGACAACATAAATCGATAAACTAGAGCGTTTATGAACCCGTTTCTCCTCCCTGTATACTTACACCCTGGTCTAGATCATCTGCGACGCTTGCTTGTTTTCAAGACAAACGTTTGTATTTACGATCAAGCGTTCAAGATGATCAAGACTAGCTCTGATAAACAATAATCAGAATTTGTCTCCATTTAGTTAAAATTTACGGATTACGATGTCGCATGCATATTTGTCACAAATTGAATTGTTTTTTCTACGTTTGTACGCGCGATCAGCGCGCATTAGGTTTAGACACTGTATCCTAGAATAGACGCTATATGCAGAGATGCTCCACTCCCTGATCAGGAGAAAACAACCAACGACAGTAGTGTTGGATCTACCGTAGGAATCCGGATCAACTCAGCCCTAAACCAACTTGAATCATCCTAAACCAACTTGTACTCCCGAGTCATTTTGGCCCCGGGTAAAGTCGGACCGGGTCAACTCAGCCTCCTTTATATTTTTTATAATAGAAGTTGAGTTTGCTATTATTTTTTTTTATCATTTACACTTAATTCTTAAACATATAAGAAAAGAAAATTAATGAAGATAAAATTGAAAATATTGTGTCTTCCTTTGGCAATACAGTATGAAAATGTGCTACATTATAAAATGTGCTACATTATACCACATATAGTGTAAGCATATTTTTTTTAAATGTTTATGCCAGTGTTCTTCAATTCATCCCTGAATAACCCTGTTTAAACTAATAAAAGTTAAAGGGACAATGTCCGTAACTTTTAGCTTATAAAACACAAAATAATTACATTAACAAACATAACACACCAACCATTATTGAATATTTACTAAATAAATCGAGACTGACGGAATTCAATAGCGATACCAAAAAAAAAAGAGGAAGAACTGCTTCGTGGGGTTGAACTCACACTAAAATTACACTCACGGGTAATAAAAGTTGAACATCGCAATAGTCGAGCTCGCTCCCAACTGAGCTAAACGGGTCAGATGTATTACGTAAGACATACTGTATAGAAAACCATAGATATACAGGTACCTGGATTTGAAACCGCCTAAACGCCCTTTGATAATTCTCGTTTTATCCGCGAATGGCGAATAAGCTGGTTCCCTGATTACTCTGCTGTACTATGCGATCTATTTCAACTATCGAGCAAAGTTATTTAAATATGCATGTATTGCTTTTAATTTATTGAAAAAATTATGGAATTCATAATAGAATTTGGATTTTAATGGCGAAAATACACTCGATAGCTGTGTTGATTTTCTTTTTCTACCGTTTTCGGCTTGAATCGAGAATGTACATTTTTAGAAATTTAACTCCTCTTTCATTTACGGTACGATATTCAAAATAATTATTCCTTCTTAATGCCATTATTGTATAGATCTAGTTTATGTCCTTGGAGAAATGTATAATCTTTGTTTTTTTCTCAAATTACGCAGTTGAAATTGAAATTCGTTGAACATTCATTTAAAAAAAATCACGAGTATTTTTCATAAAATGTATACACATTCTAAGAAGCCAAACTCCGGTACACTCCTGTTTTTTTTACGGTACTATATTCAAATTAATTATTTCTTTGTATTGCCATTATTGTGTATGATGTACGTGTTTTATAATTATGTGAACGACGCGATACCTGTGTATTCGGTATGACACATTTGACTTGGGGTACTAAAACAAAAATATTATATCTATCACCAACATCCTTTATTTGAACAACGAGACAACCCTTTGAATTATATTTGTTACTGCCCTTCTAAGGATTGTTAAGGGGACAATATGCCGAAATACCGCGCACGACCACCTTGTATATTCGGTATGACACGTCTGACTTAGGGGTGGAAGGGTGTAATAACAAAAAAGAAAAGCATTCCACCGATTATTACATCCTGTTTATTGACACACATGGTGACAAAACTGAATTGTATCAAAATACAAATGCCGACACAGACACGTCGACCATACTGTATATTCGGTATTGAACGATGTGAATTAGAAAGCCAGGCGTGCAAGATGGAACACTATACCACTAAATGAATATCCTGTTTATATTGAACCACATACCTAATATATCTGTGATTGAACATAACAAGATTAACACGACCATCATAGTTTAATTAAACAAGACAACTGAAGCCAAAATCAAGTCGAGTTACCTAATGAGCCAGCTGACTTATGTACTTACATGTATCATTATGTATGTATATGTACAATTTGCCGAGTCACATGATCATTGTCTCAATTTCACATAAGGTCATCTTATTTCTTTTGTTTATTAAAGTTAAAACAGAAGTCACTTTATAGAATAAAGAATAATCTCTCAGCTCGTATTTGATTTGGCCAGCTAGCTTAAATACTTTTCCCAAAAGAAACAAATCGGCAACAATCTGAATATATATATATATATTTTAACAATTTGCCGTGTCACAGTCGCAGTTTCGCATTATTAAAAATGAATATAAACTAACGGATATTTTGTTAGTTTTTAGTAAAGCTAAAATAGACTTCACTTTATAGAAGAAAGTTATTTAGTTCGTTTTTAGTAAAGCTAAAATAGACTTCACTTCATAGAAGAAAGAATTAGCTCTTAACGTGCCTTTGAATTAGCCAGCTTACTTAAAAACTTTTCCCAAAATCAACAAATCAGCAACGATATGTATATATACATTATTTTTTTAATTTGCTGAGTCACGTCACTGTCGCAGTTTCACATAAGGTCAAATGAATGTATTTTTTGTTATTTAGTTCTTTTTAAGTAAAGCTAAAACAAAATCACTGTATAGTATACAGAACTGTCTTTCAACTCGTCTTTGAAATAGCCAGCTATCTTAAATACTTTTCCCGAAAACGAATAAATTAACAATAATTGATATGTATACTAGGTTTTCTTAGATTTTATCAATTCGTAAGACGGTGCATAACTTAGCTTAACATGCATGCGTGAAAAACCCTTACCTGTACGCGCAAGTATTAATGTGTAAATTATTATTCGGCGGATAAATTGGATTTACAACATGTTTCGAATCCAGTGTATGTAGATCTATGAGAAAACCTAATGCGCTAATAGATGACATGATCATGTAAATATTGTGTGTCCCACATTGTTTACAAATAATAAATAAAACTTCTTCTTTTTTTTCCAAACTCACGAATGTATTACTACTGGCTTATCTGGGACTATGCTCATGTATTCATGTATACATTTCACTGAATAAAATCAGACAATTATTTGGCTATGCTTAATATCTGCTTACTTATGGACAGTGTCCCTTTAATAGTTTGGGGGAAAAAGGTACGGTAAAGAAAATCATAATTATCAAACATTGTTGTATTTACAGTATTCAAACAAATAACAAACACGTGCATACATGTACATATTAATGGTTTATTATATTTATGGTTATAATCATATAAATTCATATATGGGATTGAGTAACTATTAAACATTCAACATTTTCTCCGAATAAGATTTTAAAGTCAGACTGGTCAACATACTTATATGCTCTATAATTATATATTTTAATTATATGGGGTCGTTCGTTTTATTCTTATTAACAAACTTCACCTAGTATATTTTTCTATTTTTGGGGGCTGAGTTGACCCAATCCGACTTGACCCACATCACAACTAGGGCCTACAGTGCTCAAGAAATAGGATAGCCCGACGCCCGGGGCTCCTCGAAATCCATTCCGGGCCTGTCTCATTTTGCAGACGAGGAGCCCGTCGGGCCTGTCTATAAAAAAAATAAAAAATAAAAAATCCCCCAAAAAATCAGTTTTACTTGATCTCAAGCTCAAGTTCCTCAAGACAAAATACTCCCATGTGTATTGTGAACTGTGAAAACACTTGCAATAAAGTAATTAAAATGTGTTATACACACATTGAAACAATGAGAAGTTTGAATAGGGCCTATTGAGTCTGGCTTTGTGTCGGCAGTTTGTCACAACTTTGAGGTCGACAATTGTTGACATAAAACTCATTATTCTGCTATTAGGGTTGTGTTTTCTTTCCTTTGTGATAAGAAATACCGTTTTTGTCATTAAAAACACACTAATGCATGAAAAAAAAAATCATTATTGATGGTATTTCGATTGAATGTTTGTGAAATGTTCAGGCCGTAAAAGTGCGGTGTCATAGTAGTTCGGATGGTACATAATTTCGGTTTTTTTTTTTTTTTTTTTTTTTTTTACATAATCAAATAAGAAAAACTGTCCTGTACAAATACATGTTGGTGGAAAGAAAAATATATATACTGTATATGTATAAATACAGATATAAAATATATTTCTATTCATTATTCAAGGTGTAAGGAGTTCCTGGAATCCTACTTTTAAATGAATTCTAGTCTAGGCTCCTAATTCTTTACTTGGAGAAAGTGGTGACAAAAAGAAAAAATATAGCCAGAGGAGGCTCTGATAGTCTCATAAAACCTGATTAAAAATTTGGCTCCAAGTTTAGCTCCAGTTTCACCAAGTCGGCTCGGATTATTATCGTTTGGCAAAAGTGCTAGTACTCTCCTTTGCATTGATTATGAATTACTATGTAATATTCTATTCTAACATATTTTAAACGAAATGGTAAATAAGTCCGCTGACCAGGGAGCATAAAGTGGTAGCAAAAAGAAAAATCTAGTCAGAGGAGGTTCTGAGCTTGATTAATACATACGTAACAAATGTGTGCTATAAAAGTGAATAAAGACACATTTCCAATAAGAAAAAAATATTGGACCTTTCCATTTTAAATCAGGGCCTGTCCATTTCAAATAAGAGCCTGTCCATTTCAAATCGGGGCCTGTCCATTTTCAGAAGCAACAAGCCCTGGGCCTGTCTCTTAAAATAATTTTCTTTGAGCACTGGCCTAGTTGACCCAGGGCAAGTTTACCTACCATTGTTACATAAATGATTACAGTGTTTCCCTGTCCCTTTTTGGGCTCTGCCTGCTACCCTAAAATACAGTCCTGTTACTGTTCTCTATTCACCCTCTTGCCCTGTTTGTTTTAAAACATTAGTTATTACTTAAACTTATACAAGGGACCTTCTTTTCCTATAGTTACTGCCATATTTTATTTATATATTTATTTTTTGTTGTACTATATCTCTTTTTTGTTGTACTATATCTCTTTTTTGTTGTACTATATCTCTTTTTTGTTGTACTATATCTCTTTTTTGTTGTACTATATCTCTTTTGACAAACCTACTATTTATTAATTATACAACGTTAAAAACGAAAATAATTGGGATTTAATTTTTAATTTTGATTATATAGCTCCATTTCATAAAATGACTAAAGGGCGAGAGATTCACTTTCATATTTTGCATTTATTGACCTTTCATGTTTGTTGGACTATGTCTGTTTTAGCAAACCAACCCAGGGTTCTCCAGCGACACCCGGAAAGTTACCTCCCCTATACGGTTTGGTCAATATGATTGAGGCGCTTGCTTTATTGTTGAAGACTGGATGACAAGCGTCTGCATGATATTACTTAACTACTTGTAACCAAAGAGTACCAAATCGGTCTAGATTCAGGTTACGTTATGGTGTTTGTTGCGTCAATTCATACAGTTGCACAGGCCCATTTTCGTCCAGATGAATTTCTGGTAAAAGCCCTTTGTGTTCTACATCAAGTGTGCTAAATTTATTAGGTTTTATTTATTTTTTTACTTATTTTTTAAGTGGCGCTTGGCTATTTCTACGTGGCGGCGCTTGTTTTGCATGGTGGTATAATGCTACCATTTATTACTTTGTAATAAGTTTATACACCATTCATGACGAAAATAATGGGGAATAACTGTTTAATTATGTCCCTTTCACGAAATAGAGGTTCATTTCGCTATTTAGTCGTACCGTAGCTATCCCTCTTAAGGACTACTTGACACTGACCCAACCCAAAATAGAGCTGTTCAACTCCGCATAATAGAACATGCCTCTCTGTAAGTTGTCCCTGATATGTTTTTGTTTTTAGCAATGCTCTACTTTTCCTTCTCTTTTGCTTTACTCTGGCTTTTATTTTTACAAGACATCTTTTTCAGATAAGACATGCTATTACTAGGTCACCTGCAGGGGTTTCAAATTATCAGAAGAAAGAGATTTCACTTACATCTGTGCATATATATTAAAATTTCATTATTATTTTTAGCCAGATTGCGGATGTCAGTCTTGTCTGTCTGTCTGTGCGGTTTCAAGTTTTAGTTAAAGTTTTTTCCTCATTTCTCAAAAGCGAATTGTTGGAAAGCTTTGAAACTTGCCAAACATGTTCATTATCATTACACAATATAATACGACAAGAACCATAACTTTGTCATTGTGTATTTTACCTGAACTATCCCACCCTTTTTACTTTTCCATTTAAAATATTGAATTTGCAAACCGGCATTCACACCACTGTTGGTGCTTCACTTGTTTTAAAATTCTCTTCCCAACTACCTTGTTTTAGGCTTCAAGGGGAACTTCTCTTTTTTAGATTTGCATTTTTCCATATATATGTCCGTATGTGTCGCGCGATCCTCCATAATTATATAACCCACGGTCGCGAAACTTTACAGGAATGTTGACCAGCAAGATGCGCATGTGTGTTTTCAATTTTTATTTTAGACCAAGAACCACAGAGTTATGGCCCTTGACTTAGTCAACAGAGAGGTTGAAAAAATTGTGTCGCGTGATCCTCCATAACTTTTTTTTAACCCACGGTCACCAAACTTTACAGGAATGTTCACCAGCAAGTGAAGATGCGCACCTGAGTTTGTTTTTTTTTGGACCAAGAACCACAGAGTTGTGGCCCTTGACTTAGTCAAAATAGGGGCTGAAAAACTTGTGTCATGTGATCCTCCATTTATACTATTTAACTCGGTTTGAATTACATTTCATTTCAGTTTTTCTATTAAACAGTTGATTATGTTCATTATCAAAATGCCATACATTTGACCTTAGTGGGGGCATTCGTGTTCTATGTGAACACTCTAGCTCCTTCATTATTAATCAGATCTTTACGAAACTTTGCCAGTGTCTTTATATCAATGAAATCTCGGGCAAGTTCAAAAACGGAATAGTTTCACCGGAGTTATGGCCCTTGTTATGCTGAAAAATGCCATATGAAGCCATGTGAACACTATAGCACCTTCATTTTGTATTTGATCTTTAAGAAACTTGAACAGATTGTTGATTTTGATGAAAGCTCGGACAAGTTCGAAAAGCAGCGATTTCGAACCATTAACACCGGAGTTATGGCCACTTGAATTAAGGAAAAATGCCATATTTAGCCTTGTGAACACTCTAGCATCCTCATTTTGCATTTGATTTTTACCAATCTTTATTGCCTTTATATCAATGAATGCTTGAACAAGTTTGAAAACCAGCCTGATCAGTTTGGTAACACCAGAGTTATTGCCCTTGTTTTGCTGAAAAATTCCATATTGTGCCTTGTGAACACTCTGCCACTTCCATTTTGTATTTGATCTTTACGAAACTTGTACATATTGTTGATATTGATGAAAGCTCGGACAAGTTCGAAAACCAGCTATTTCGGACCAGTAACAAGGGAGTTATGGCCACTTGAAGTATAGAAAAATGCCTTATTTAGTCTTGTGAACTCTCTGGCATCTTCATTTTGCATTTGATATTTACCAAACTTTACTAGATTGTTGATATCACATTCTTTGAATTAAAATGTTAGTGTAACTAGCCTGAATTCTTATATACTCAATGAAAACCTTACATTTTTCTTTAGCCCGACTACATAAATTTAAAAAAAACACTAGCCCGAATGACAGTTTACTAGCCCCGGGCTTCGGGCTAGTGGGTTAATTCGAAGATTGATATCAATGAAAGATCAGACGAGTTTGAAAACCAACCAGATCAGACCATTTATACTCAAGAGTTATGGCCCTTGATTTAGTGAAAATTGCTATATTTGGCCTCATTAACACGATAGAGCCTTCATGTTTCGTCTGAACTTTACCAAATTCTTCCAGATTATTGATTTCAATGAAAACTCGAACAAGTTTGAAAAACATCCAGAATGGACCATATACTCTGGAGTTATGGCCCTTGATTTTCTGAAATATGGTATAATTTGGCCTTGTTCACCAAAGGCCAGCAGAGCTATGGGATGAGGCCAGAAGAGCTATGGGATGGCGAGTTGTCCGTTGTCTGTTAACTTTTGCCTTGTTCATGCGATCTTAACTAAATTTGACCAAAGTCTTTATATCAATGAGAGCTCGGACGAGTTCGAAAACCGACCAGATCGGGTTAGTAACACCATAGTTATTGGTTATTGCCCTTGAATTAGCAAAAAAAATTATGTTTTAGCCTTGTGAACACTCTAGCACCTTCATTCATAATTTGGTCTTTACCAAACTTGCACAGATTGTTAATATCAGGGAGTAAGTATACGGGGAGGAGAAACGGATCGTTTTGCCGTTTTAAGTTGTCGCGCGTGTGTTTCACTACTGCGTGAAAATGACTACTTCCGGTTGTTTCGCGCGTGTGTGCAAAAACAGCAAATTCTTATAAATTATTACACTTACAAACTCAATAAAGGTGCGAAATGTAAACATAAGTATTATTTATTCACAAAGTGTCCTCTGATACAGAGCGTGTATTTGTTTGCATGTATAACAGCACATTTTACCAGACGGTTCCGTGTAACAAAGATGGCGCCACTCTTCGCCAATTAAAAAATAGCTATTGCAAGCGAGATACGAGACTACGGGTTATTTAGGCATTAATAATAACAAAAAGGGAATAGTAGACATATTTATCTTTGTCAAGAAGGTAATTTCAAGGTGGTGATTATAAGACAAAGCCTAAAAGAGGTGATGAAAATGTGCCTTTTGGGATATCAGCTGAAATTTTTATTTTTTTTTCAAATTAAAAATGGTGTGGAGCTTTTGCAAACGAGATACGAAGTATGGGTTATAGTAGGCATTAATAATAACAAAACATAAGAAGGTAATTTCGTGATGTTGATTATAACAGAAAGACATAAAAAGGAGGCTGTAAAAACTGCCTAATTCGAGATGTTGGCTGAAATTTTAACTTTTCACATGTAACGCGCTTACGATCGATTTACCTGTATCGATAGAATAGTAAATGGCGGCGTTCTAGCGCGACAACATAAATTGATAAACTAGAGTGTTTATGAACCCGTTTCTCCTCCCCCGTATACTTACTCCCTGTTAATATCAATGAAAGCTCGGACAGTTTGAAAACCAGCCAGATCGGATTAGTTACACTGGAGTTATGACCCTTGACTTGCTGAAAAATGCCATATTCTGCCTTGTGAACACTCCAGCACCTTCATTTAGCATTTGATCGTTAGCAAACATGCAGAGATTGTTTATATAAATGAAGTCTCAGACAAATTTGAAAAACAGGATCAGTAACACATGAGTTATGGCCCTTATTTTACTGAAAAATGTCATTTTCTGCATTGTGACCACTCTAGCACCTTCATTTATTGTTTGATCTTTACCAAACTTGCACAGATTATTAATATCAATGAAAGCTCGGACAAGTTTGAAAACCCAGCGAGATCGGACTAGTAACACCAGAGTTATTCCCCTTGATTTAGTTAAAAATGCCGTATTTTGCCTCGTTAAGATGATAAGAGTCTTCATTTGGCCGGATTTCAATAAAAGTAGGGATGATCAGTATCAAGCCTAGTTGTGCATATCATCATCGTGTTCTGGATGAATGATTTTGGCAGAGTTATGGCCCTTTAAAGGTTTTAGTACACAAACTTTGTCCGGACTAATTCTCCTGAACGCCTGGCCGAATTTCAACGAAACTTTGCAAGAATGGTCAGTACCAAGCCTAATTATGCATATCATCACCATGTTCCAGCTGTAAGATTTTTACCGGGATTTTGGACCTTAATAGGTTTTAATACACAAACTTTGTCTGAACTAGGTCTCCTGAACCTCTAGCCGGATTTCAGCAAACTTGGCAAAGCCTAGTTGTGCATACCATCGCCTTGTTCCAGTTGAATGATTTTTGGCAGAGTTATGTCCCTTTAAAGGTTTTAATATACAAACTTTGTCGAGAAAAAGTCTCTTCTGAACTCATAACCGGATTTCAGCAAAACTTTTTAGGGTTGATCAGTACCAGGCCTAGTTGTGCATATCATCGCTGTGTTACGGTTGAATGAATTTTGACAAAGTTATGGCCCCTTCTACATAAACTTCATCCAGACTAGTTTTCCTGAACCCCTGGCTGGATTTTAGTGAAACTTCGCAGGAATGATCAGTACAAAGCCTAGTTGCGCATATCTATGTCGTGTTCCCAATCACAGACTCCATATAGCCAGTAGATCGATACAGAACCTATTGGGTCTCTTGTTTGTTTACCTTATGGCATTTCAAATAGACAATTTCATTTTATATCGGTCACCAGATCGAGTTTGTAGATTCTGTTTGATATAAAAGTACATATGAATTTCATATTTATTTTCAGACTGAAGGCTGTAAGTGCAATGGTTGGAAGAATCCGAATCCACCACCAACGCCTCCAAGAGTTGATGTGTCTCAACCACTGGCCAACCTCACAGATCCCTGTAGAAGTTGTTCACATACCTTAGGTATCGTCATTTAAACTGGCTCCTTATTGTACATCCTCGGCTAGTGTTGGGAATCGGCTGCAAATTCATGATCGATCATCAGAATATTTAACCGAACGATGATCGATCATTAATCGATTAAACATGGCTGCTGTAAAAGACAAGTGTAAGCTTTTTTAAGACTAGAATGAAGAAAAGAATCACATTTCGAGTATGTTCTGGTAATAAAGGAACTGAATGAAATTGACCAACATATATTTTTTAAAAAGAATTGTGATACCCGCTATAAATATGTGATTACTTGTTGCAAAATTACAACTCATTTTATTTTCTTGTATATTTTAGTACAAGAGAATGAATTGAGCCATAATTTTCAACAACCGAGTAATGAAAAATTGTAATTGATTAATCAGATCAAAGGCATAACTGATCGATGATCGATCAAATCGATTAATCAGAACAACACTATCCTCAGCCCCACCCTCCCCCTACACAGTTGTATATGAAATAACTCTTTTTCATAAATTGACCATCAAGATCAAACAAGAAATCAGATAACATCACAGATGCTTGATCTCGGTCTAGAATAAAGCCTTTTTTGAACATCCAACAAGGAACCAGTTGATCTCAGTCTAGAATAAAGCCTTTTTTTGAACATCCAACAGGGAACCAGTTTAACTCCCATTTATATCAACTGTATCTCCTTCACAGTTATTGGTGTGGTGTCTAAAATCACAAGTTGATTCAAAACAAACTGTAAAACCGTCTTTCTATCATGTCTATTATAATCCCTTAAAGAAGTGAAATATAGGGTTGCTGGCAATAACATATAGTTTCGTAGGCAAATTAATACTTTTATAATAATAATATCCTGTGGGGAAACGTGCCTGTTTGTTTTTCTTGAAAATTATTGTTTAAATTGTTGTAAATTTCTTTGCTTGACAGAGGCCCATGTGTCACACCTGGAGAGCACGGCTGAAGAGGAGTTGAATAGGTTGTTGCGGATTGTCGTCGATGTGGAGAATCTATTCATGTGTGTTCACAAAGAGGAAGATGCAGAAACGAAGCAAGTCTACTTCTATCTGTTCAAGGTAAACATGGTTAAAGCAGCTTGCGCCAAGACAGGGTGTGAAAGTTGACTGGTTTATAGGGGAGACATCTATTAAATAAAACATTTTATTATATGAATGAAACAATTTCCAATCAAAAAAAAGTTTTGTTTTTGTTTTGTTTTTAGCTTTACTGATCAGAGATCCTGGATTTTCATGAAACTTTACAGGAATCTTGCCCATGAAGTCTAGTTGATCCTAGCAAAAATTCACGTTGATGTGAAATTGAAGATGACCGCCAAAGCTAAAAATAGATTTTTAAAAAGCAAGTTTGTAGTGACTACTTCTTGAAAACTATAAGTGATACTGATATGTGACTTTTTCTAAAATGATCAGCATGACATGATGTTGGTCCTTGTCGAAAATCATTTTGATTCAACGTTAAACATGGTCATCTTTGTTTACATAGAGTTATATAGTAAAACCTAGTAGCAACTACTCCTCTGAAACTACCTGACAGATGTTCATGAAACTTCACAGTAATGTTGCACTTAATGTCTAGTTGATCCTAGCAAAATTTCAGGACGACCGGAAATCCAAGATGGCCACCACGGCTAAAAATAGATTTAAACAAGAAATATCACTGTAAGTGTTAAATGCCCCCGAAGTGTCCTTTGACCTCTATAACCTTGGAACCATGGACCTGTATTTTGTGCACGACACATCGTTTGGTTGTGGTGAGCACTTGTGCCAACTTATTTGAAAATCTGTCCAGGCATGCAAAAGTTATTGACCGGACACGATTTGACCTTTGACCTCTAAGTGTGACCTTGACCTTGGGGCCACAGACCTGGATTTTGTGCACGACACATCGTCTTGCTGTGGTGAGCCCTTGTGCCAAGTTATTTGAAAATCCGTCCATGAATGCCAGAGTTATTGACCGGACACAATTTGACTTTTGACCTCTAAGTGTGACCTTGACCTTGAAGACCTGGGTTTTGCGCGCGACACATTATCTTGTTATGGTGATCACTTGTGCTATTGAAGACCTGGGTTTTGCGTGCGACACATTATCTTGTTATGGTGATCACTTGTGCTAAGTTATTTAAAAATCCCTGCTGGGGTTGTGACGTTACGGTCCGGACACGAAATTGTGTACCTGTTTTTGACCTATGAAATGCAAGTGTGACCTTGACCTTTGAGGTACGGACCTGGGTTTTGCGCGCGACACATCGTCTTGTTATGGTGATCACTTGTGCCAAGTTATTTAAAAATCCCTGCAGGGGTTGTGACGTTACGGTCCGGACACGAAATTGCGTACCTGTTTTTGACTTATGAACTTCAAGTGTGACCTTGACCTTTGAGGTACGGACCTGGGTTTTGCGCGCGACACATCGTCTTGTTATGCTGATCACTTGTGCCAAGTTAATCAAAAATCCATGCAGGGGCTTTGAAGATACAATCCAGACACGAACTGCGGAATGACGGAATTCGGACAGATGGACGCACGCGATTACTATATGCCCCCGAAAAGGTTTCTTGTTTCTATTAACCATGATCAACTTCTAATCCTATTCTAGGATATACCATGATTGTATAAAAATAACAAGATTGTAGCACCTACTTCTTGAAAACTGTAAGTGATATTGATATGGGACTTTTTCTAAAATGATCAGCATGACATGATGTTAGTTTTTGTTGAAAATCATTTTGATTCGTCATTAAACATGGCTGCCAGTGGCCATCTTTGTTTACATAATGTTGCTCTTGATGTCTAGTTGGCCCTAGCAAAATTTCAGGTCCACCGGAAATTCAAGATGACCGCCACAGCTAAAAATAGATTTTTAAAAAACAAGTTTGCAGCGACTACTTCTTGAAAACTGTAAGTGATATTGATATGGGACTTTTTCTAAAATGATCAGCATGGCATGGTGTTGGTCCTTGTCGAAAATCATTTTGATTCTACATTAAACATGGCCGCAGCAGCCATCTTTGTTTACATATAGTTATATAGTAAAAACTTGTAGCAACTACTCCTCTGAAACTACTTGGCGGATTTTCATAAAACTTAACAGAAATGTTGCTCTTGATTGTCCTAGCAAAATTTATAGTCGGCCAGATATTCAAAATGGCCACCATTGCTAAAAATAGATTTTTAAAAAGCAAATTTGTAGTGACTACTTCTTGAAAACTATAAGTGATATTGATATGGGACTTTTTCTAAAATGATCAGCATGACATGATGTTGGTTCTTGTGGAAAATTGATATGGGACTTTTTCTAAAATGATCAGCATGACATGATGTTGGTCCTTGTTGAAAATTATTTTGATTCAACATTAAACATGGCTGCCAGTGGCCATCTCTGTTTACATAAGAGTTATATAGTAAAAAGTTGTAATCAACTACTCCGCTGAAACTACTTGACAGATTTTCATGAAACTTCACAGGAATGCTGATCTAGCAGCTATCAAAACCTATCAGTAGAGCTTCAAGGTCATTGACTCTTGTTTACATATTTTGAGTGAAACTTTATTTAAAGAAAAGAAGTGGGGAATTATATTCTTTTAGGTGAGGGTAATGAAATATTACAAGGGAATGTATACATGGTATTGTGTTTGCAATGTATTTAAGCATACAATATTGCTTTTGTTTGCTAGTGAAAAATTCCTAAATTAAAGCAAAACGCTGCGATTTTTTCCAATTGAATGGGTACCAGTACCTTTCCCAAAAGGGTGAATAAATCGCTGGCTGTGCATCCAAGGTGTGGTTGTTTTCTCCTTAACTCAGAAAAGTTATGAAATATTTTGTCTGACGAGAGTCTGAGGTCCTTACTATGTTGTATCCATCACACGTGTGACCAGTTCACTATAGTGAGCTCTATACAGAACTTGGTTTATCAATTTTGGTCACAAGTCGATGTTTACTTCGCATTCAAAATGGAACTGGAGAAATATTTGTTAATTTATTTTGTTGGCCATGTTCCCTTCTTGTTTGTATTAACCATGATCAACTTCTATTCATATTCTGGGATATAGCATGATTGTATAATTCTAATATGCAGAATATTAAGCTTCTTTTTTTTTTTCAGTTGCTGAGAAAATGTATTTTGAACATGAACAACCCAACCATAGAGGGTCCACTTGGTAATCCTCCTTTTGAAAAACCAAGCATAGCAAAGGTAAAGATGGACAGATATTGTTAATCCCCTACCAGTGTGTCACCGGAGGGGACTATAGGTTTACCTCCCGTCTGTCCGGAAAACTGGATCCT
Source organism: Cyrtodaria siliqua (assembly GCA_037043455.1). Classification (NCBI taxonomy): domain Eukaryota; kingdom Metazoa; phylum Mollusca; class Bivalvia; order Adapedonta; family Hiatellidae; genus Cyrtodaria; species Cyrtodaria siliqua. The sequence continues at coordinate 115,270 of JAWPHD010005673.1, read as the reverse complement.
GCGATAACTTATAAAATATATTTTCATGACACCTTTTAAATATGGTAGAGGGGCATAAGGAGGTTATGCACGTTATTTAATTTTGTTGATATGGCCAAAATTGTGGTTGCTATGGCAACAACATAGTAAAAACACAACGTCAGTCCGTCCGGAAAACTGGATCCTGCGATAACTTAAAAAGTATAAAAGATATTTTCATTAAAACATTTTACATATGGTAGAGGGGTATAAGGAGGTTATGCACGTTATTTAATTTTGTTGATATGGCCAAAATTGTTTAAAAAGAACGTCAGTCAGTCCGGAAAACTGGATCCTGCGATAACTTAAAAAGTATAAAAGATATTTTCATTAAAACTTTTTACATATGGTAGAGAGGCATAAGGAGATTATGCACATTATTTAATTTGTTGATATGGCCAAAATTGTGGTTGCTATGGCAGCAAAATAGTCAAAAAACAAAATCAGTCAGTCCGGAAAACTGGATCCTGCGATAACTTAAAAAGTATAAAAGATATATTCATGAGACTTTTTACATATGGTAGAGGGGCATAAGGAGATTATACACGTTATTTAATTTTGTTGAAATGGCCAAAATTGTGGTTGCTATGGCAACAAAATAGTAAAATATTTGCAGACAAGGTAGGATCATGCTATAACTTGAAAACTATAAAATATATTGTTTGGTCTGGTCCAACAAAAAACATTTGCTGTCAAACATCTGACCGGTAGGGGCATTGGATATTTCTACTTGTGAAAGAGTCCTGGAAGTTTGGAATTACAAATAAGATGAAAAGTTCTACAAAATTGATGTTTTCTGTTTTTACTGACCATGCACTGGTTTATACATGGTACCAAAATCTGCAAATCTGATCTTAAATTGCAATATTATTATTAATAATAATACTATGATTTGGAAAATGGACATTGACTGATCTAGTTCAATATTAGATAGTTGAATTACTTCTAACTCCATCCTAGAGGACACAATATTCTGGTGAAAATTTTCAACTTTTGTTTTATTCATCAGGGTGTAACCAATTTTGTGTTGTACAAGTTTGGTCACTTGGCACAGCGTGAATGGCAGACAATGTACGATCTCGCTAAAATGTTTCTGCATTGTCTTAATCACTGGAAGTTGGAGACACCCACCAGTCGACAACAACATGGCGGGGCCGAGGATATTGCCACTTATAAGGTCAACTATACAAGGTGAGATAAGGAAGCTTGTAGAACACCTCGGAATATTTGAACAAGTTAAAATTGCAATAACTTAACTCAACACCAGTGCTTCAGATAGTCTTTCAGCACAATGCATTTGTACGCATGAAAACATAATTTCATTGCGTATTTATATTTACCAAGGCCTATTCTTAAAAACAAGTTTTGGGCAAAGCATTAATGTAAAATGTTTACTCTTAATCATTACCATATTAAATACTGCATGTATCCTCTTCCCCTTACATACACTCATAATCATTACCATATTAAATACTGCATGTATCCTCTTCCCCTTACATACACTCTTAATCATTACCATATTAAATACTGCATGTATCCTCTTCCCCTTACATACACTCTTAATCATTACCATATTAAATACTGCATGTATCCTCTTCCCCTTACATACACACTTAATCATTACCATATTAAATACTGCATGTATCCTCTTCCCCTTACATACACTCTTAATCATTACCATATTAAATACTGCATGTATCCTCTTCCCCTTACATACACTCTTAATCATTACCATATTAAATACTGCATGTATCCTCTTCCCCTTACATACACTCTTAATCATTACCATATTAAATACTGCATGTATCCTCTTCCCCTTACATACACTCTTAATCATTACCATATTAAATACTGCATGTATCCTCTTCCCCTTACATACACTCATAATCATTACCATATTAAATACTGCATGTATCCTCTTCCCCTTACATACACTCTTAATCATTACTATATTAAATACTGCATGTATCCTCTTCCCCTTACATACACTCTTAATCATTACCATATTAAATACTGCATGTATCCTCTTCCCCTTACATACACTCTTAATCATTACCATATTAAATACTGCATGTATCCTCTTCCCCTTACATACACTCTTAATCATTACCATATTAAATACTGCATGTATCCTCTTCCCCTTACATACACTCTTAATCATTACCATATTAAATACTGCATGTATCCTCTTCCCCTTACATACACTCTTAATCATTACCATATTAAATACTGCATGTATCCTCTTCCCCTTACATACACTCTTAATCATTACCATATTAAATACTGCATGTATCCTCTTCCCCTTACATACACTCTTAATCATTACCATATTAAATACTGCATGTATCCTCTTCCCCTTACATACACTCTTATTCATTACCATATTAAATACTGCATGTATCCTCTTCCCCTTACATACACTCTTAATCATTACCATATTAAATACTGCATGTATCCTCTTCCCCTTACATACACACTTAATCATTACCATATTAAATACTGCATGTATCCTCTTCCCCTTACATACACACTTAATCATTACCATATTAAATACTGCATGTATCCTCTTCCCCTTACATACACATTCAACATTGCTGTCTGTATTTTTTAAATGGCATTAATTTGTATCAAACACCCAACAAAAGGCCATTTATTTTTCTTGCAAGCATTACTAGTAATAATAATTGCACTGGATTATCATTTAGTGCCTCAAACTTCAACGTGCCATAAAACACCATTCATTCATCCATTCAAACTTCAATAAGCATCTGTTAAGTATGACTGGGCACACTTGATTTTTCTAAGCCATTAAAGTGTGTATACGGGAATTTGATTCTCAATGTTTACTGGCAATATTTTTTTGGCAAATAGGTGGTATGGTCGTATTCATGAGAGTCTAGAGAAATGAGGAAACATTACTGGAACTATAACCAGTTTCAGGTGTACATTGTTTTCTGTACATTTATGCACATTTACTGCACAGTCATTCTACTTTTCAAACCTCAATTATTTTTATGACTCAATCTATTCTGTTTCAGGTGGTTGTGTTACTGCCACGTTCCCGCCTTCTGTGACACGCTGCCCCGGTATGAGACCACGCTGATATTTGGCCGGACACTTCTACGCTCTGTGTTCCAGACCATGAGAAGACAACTGCTTGACAAGTTCAGGGCAGAGAAGGATCGAATGCCTGCTGAGAAACGCACACTAGTCTTAACACATTTCCCCAGGTCGGTTTAAACTAGTGTTGGGAGTCGGTTAAAATTTCATGATTGCTCATCAGTTACACCTTAGCAATCGATTATCGATTATTAATTTATTAAAAATGGCCACCGCAAGAAAGAAATTAAAAGCAGTACAGATATGATTTAATTTCAGCTAGAGTTTCACTGGAATTTAATCCTTTATTTCATGTAGGAAGAATTAATTATTTAGGATTGTTGTTTAATACGTTTCATTAAATAAAAACAAATCATCAAAATTGTATTTATTTATAGCCAGAACAGGTGAAGTCACTTGTCTTGTAATGACTAGGCTTGGCTTACTAGACTAAAACGACTACCTATCCCGATCATGATAGGGCGGTTCAAGTCTAGTAAGCCATGTCTAGTCAGAGCACTAAAAAAACACTGTCTATGGGAACAGATATTCAGTGACACTTTCTTGAAAATGTTTCGAGTTTGACACTTTCTTGAGAAGGTTTCAGTTAACGATGTCATTCTATGAGAACACATGTATTCAGTGACACTTTCTTGAACATTTTTCAGATTTTTAACCATGTTAGAAGAGGAAGTATATGGTGACAGCTCTCCCATCTGGGATCCCGAGTTTTCACAAGCTAATGTTCCAAATGGTCCATCAACACCTAACTCAGGTAAACTTGTCAACTATACGTGTGTAAGTGTCGGGTAGTGTGATGATAACATGAGGAATTTGAGAAGAAAAATATTTCTTGCATACAGGATAAGGTTATGTGTGTTTTACATGAGTGCTGGTAAATCTGATCTTACACATGGGGGCAGATAAAAAGTCACGCTCATCAGCAAAAATTTGTTATTAGGTTAATGAGGCTGCTTTATTATAATGTTATTTTCTTCTGTAAGGAAGCTACACAATTGGCACAGGCGCTATTGGATTAATTAGACTCTAATTTAATATTAGGCCACTCTTGAAAATATTTATGTTTGCCTTTTGGGACCCTATTTTCAAATTTTGGGTCGGTAGGTAGGCAATTCTTTTTTTTTTGTAGCAAAAACCGGCACTTTAAAAAAAAAAAGTTCTAAAAATGAAAAAAAGATATTTGGGTAGGACCCTATTTTTCGAGTCGGTCGGGAAAGGGCAGACCACATTTTTTAAGTGTGGCCTAATGTTAGTCTCTGTTGTAAAGCGACACACACCTCTATTGCAGGGAATGGTGTTGAAGCAGTTGCCATTCCATGCTAGTCTAGTGACTGATGCAGGTTCTGTGATCAGTCTAATGATTGTAAAATAACAAATAACCGTAAAGGGAATTAGTTGACCCTTTGTTATTTTATACTTATTTAACGCACAATGTGTGCAATATTTTAGCCAGTTATCTATTACAAAATAAGAAATTTGTTTATAATATTGACATGTGCAACTCTTTTAGCAAACAAATCTAAACTTTGTGTTAGTTAAATAATTCATGTTACTTTACGTGAAAATGTAATTGTGCAGTTGAAATGAGTCTTATGTTTTGTCAGAACAAGGGGGACTTTCCTATTTTGTAGATAAACTACAAAATACTTTCAAGTATAAATTTCAGTTTATTGAAAAGGTGGGTTATGATGAACAAAAGACATTGAATTTGTTTTGATACATGCATATGTATAAAACATCCCTCAATATTGCTATGTGACCCTTTAAATGACTGCCTTTAGCAGAGGTGCCATCAGTTATCCTCAGTAGACTACTGTCTGTAGAGTTTTACATCTTCATTTTTTTCTTATTTAGCCGACTCTACAGTTGGCACTGGTATGAGTGGGTTAAGCCGGTTTACAACCATCGGTTTAATGCCAGCGTCTACTGAGGCTCCCATCTCCGTCAACAATGCTACCCCAGGTTCTATACCCATCAGACGCTCATCTAGAAATGAAGCAAATCTACAAGTTACAGGTAAGAAATTAGCTTGTGACATATAGTCTAAATAAAAGTAACTTAGAAATACTGTTGTATAACCTAACTAGCCATGAATGGTATTGCATCACCAATAACTAGTTATGAATAGTGTTGCATCACCAATAACTAGTCATGAATAGTGTTGCATCACCAATAACTAGCCATGAAGTAAACTAGGTATGCAACTATTATCTACTTTTTGTATTTCATAATTCCATGGATGTTTATTATATCTTAATTTTAACCTTAATAATCTCTTCATTGTTGTTTCAGTTGAATGGAAATTAGCTGATCAAAAATGTCTAATTTTATCATTATAGTGAGTGACCTGTTATTTTCAATACTGAGCTATAACGTTTGCTCACATATTTATGGATGAATGTAGTCTCTGATCAACCTCATCCAATCGCTGTGCTCGAAAAATAGGAAAGCCCGACGCCGGTGGCTCCTCGAAATAACAAATGTACTATAAAAGTGAATAAAGACACATTTCCAATAACTAAAGAAAAAATATGGGGCCTGTCCATTTTAAATCACGGCCTGTCCATTTTCGGAAGAAAAGCCCAGGGTCTCTCTCTTAAAATAATTCTTTGAGCACTGTATGATATAATTATCCTGTAGTGACGATAATACACATAGACTTATTCTAATGCAGCAGCTTGGTATTTCACTGTTGTCATCACTTAGTATTTTAAAAACTGATTTAGTACAACTGGACTTTGTTATCCCGTTGTCCAGGTGAGAAACGCAAGTTAGAGGAGGTGTTGGTGTGTGATGACCTCATAAAGAAGCCGCGTGTTGACGGGGACGTGGCCGTAGATCTAGTCAGCGAGATTGTCGCCACCATCACAGATCCAGAAGAAATGGTGGGACCTGATGTAAGTTGAGTTAGGAAGAGAAAGATTTAATGTTTATATCATTTTTGGGACTTTTTATGTCTCCCCACACAAAGTGTCATCACAGTGTCACAAACGATGTCCGATCAATAACTAGAGAATGGTTGGACCTAGGGTCCTCAAACTTGGAAGGATGGTTGGTCATGAGAAGTAGATGACCCCTATTTATTTTGGGGTCACTAGGTCAAAGGTCAAGGTCGCGGTGACATTGACTATCAAAACGATGTCCTATCAATAACTACAGAATGGTTAGACCTAGGGTCCTCAAACTTGGAAGGATGGTTGGTCATGACCAGTAGATGACCCCTATTTATTTTGGGGTCACTAGGTCAAGAACAAGGTCGCGGTGACATTGACCATCAAAACGATGTCTTACCAATAACTACACAATGGTTGGACCTAGGGTCCTCAAACTTGTAAGGATGGTTGGTCATGACCAGTAGATATTACTGATACAGATAGTAGATACAGTCACAGGGATATTGAATATCAAAACGATCTCAGATCAATAGAGAACGGTTGGACCTAGAGTCGTCAATTATGTCTGTTCGGGCGATAACAATTTCTAGTTTTATTTACTGTTACAAGTAAGCACCTAGTAGATACATGTAATTGCTTTCCATGATACTTTGTTTTTTACGATATAAAAGCTTAAGTGTCATCCCCACTGTGGTATTGTGACATTTATATATAATACTTGATAGTTACAATAAAATTTAAGAATTTAAAGAAATAATTGAAAAAATATCTTATATAAGGTACTTCAGAGGTGTGGTTGTGGGATGTTGAAGATGTGAGTTGTTCAGAGGTGTGGTTGTGGGATGTTGAAGATGTGAGTTGTTCAGAGGTGTGGTTGTGGGATGTTGAAGATGTGAGTTATTCAGAGGTGTGGTTGTGGGATGTTGAAGATGTGAGTTGTTCAGAGGTGTGGTTGTGGGATGTTGAAGATGTGAGTTGTTCAGAAGTGTGGTTGTGGGATGTTGAAGATGTGAGTTATTCAGAGGTGTGGTTGTGGGATGTTGAAGATGTGAGTTGTTCAGAGGTGTGGTTGTGGGATGTTGAAGATGTGAGTTGTTCAGAAGTTAAACATTGTGATTAAAGCATAGTTTCTGCATACAACATAGCGAGATATTGTGCTCTACATGCATATTCCTTGACAGGCATGATTACATTCTATGTTTTTTTTTAATTATTCAAATACTATTTGTTACAATCTAAGCCAGCATGCAGCTTTATTTTGCTGGAAATTCCCCCCAAAAAATATTTTCTTCAATACACGAATCTGCCACTGTCATCCAACTACAAGAGGTTATATCACATTTATGTTAACACGTGTATTTGTTACAGTCACTGTTCCCCAGTCACATTTATGTTAACACGTGTATTTGTTAGTCAATGTTCCCCAGTCACATGTATGTTAACACGTGTATTTGTTTAAGTCATTGTTCCCCAGTCACATTTATGTTAACACGTGTATTTGTTAAATTCATTGTTCCCCAGTCACATTTATGTTAACACGTGTATTTGTTACAGTCACTGTTCCCCAGTCACATTTATGTTAACACGTGTATTTGATACAGTCATTGTTCCCCAGTCACATTTATGTTAACACGTATATTTGTTACAGTCACTGTTCCCCAGTCACATTTATGTTAACACGTGTATATGTTACAGTCACTGTTCCCCAGTCACATTTATGTTAACACATGTATTTGTTAAAGTCATTGTTCCCCAGTCACATTTATGTTAACACGTGTATTTGTTAAAGTCATTGTTCCCCAGTCACATTTATGTTAACACGTGTATTTGTTACAGTCACTGTTCCCCAGCCACATTTATGTTAACACATGTATTTGTTACAGTCATTGTTCCCCAGTCACATTTATGTTAACACGTGTATTTGTTACAGTCACTGTTCCCCAGTCACATTTATGTTAACACATGTATTTGTTACAGTCACTGTCCCCAGTCACATTTATGTTAACACTTGTATTTGTTACAGTCACTGTTCCCCAGTCACATTTATGTTAACACGTGTATTTGTTACAGTCACTGTTTTCCAGTCACATTGATGTTAACACGTGTATTTGTTACAGTCATTGTTCCCCAGTCACATTTATGTTAACACGTGTATTTGTTACAGTCACTGTTCCCCAGTCACATTTATGTTAACATGTGTATTTGTTACAGTCACTGTTCCCCAGTCACATTTATGTTAACACATGTATTTGTTAAAGTCATTGTTCCCCGGTCACATTTATGTTAACACGTGTATTTGTTAAAGTCATTGTTCCCCAGTCACATTTATGTTAACATGTGTATTTGTTACAGTCACTGTTCCCCAGTCACATTTATGTTAACACGTGTATTTGTTACCGTCATTGTTCCCCAGTCACATTTATGTTAACACGTGTATTTGTTACAGTCAGTTCCCCAGTCACATTTATGTTAACACGTGTATTTGTTACAGTCACTGTCCCCAGTCACATTTATGTTAACACGTGTATTTGTTACAGTCATTGTTCCCCAGTCACATTTATGTTAACACGTGTATTTGTTACAGTCACTGTTCCCCAGTCATGCATCGAGAGACGAGAGTGCCAGAAATGAGGAGAGGAAAGGAGTGATAGGCTTCCACGTGATAGGGAACTCCTTGAGCCGCAAGCCCACACGCCAGCTGCTGATATGGCTCATTGGTAAGTGTTTATGTGGCCGCACATTGTAAGTGCTGGAGTATAATCCTCCGCCCGATCAAAATTTCACCGCAACTTTCATGGCATAGATGATTGCAAGGCAAAAACTAGATATTGATTTGATAGTGGTTGGTTTGACATTGTTTATTAGCTGTTGTACTAGGTTTTCACTCCCCTTCTAGTAAAACACAGTTGGTGGTGGATGTTACAGGAGAGTACTATGTTAACACATATGTACCCTTCCATTCTTCTGGAGCGATGTAGTCTAGTGGTAGAGCATTGGACCCAGGATCGAAATGTTGTGGGTTTGATCCCTGCCATGACCACCTGTATTGTGTGGGTTCGATCCTTGCCATGACCACCTGTATTGTGTCTCCGAGAAAGACACGTTATCTGCAATTGCTTAGTACTGGTTCTACCCAGGAAGACATCAAGAGTGGTTAAAATAAGCTCAGAGGGCTTTCGTTACAATTGATGTAAAATAAGTAAATTTAAACTAATTCTTGCGACTGGTCTCTAATGTTTGAACCATTGGCTCGATTTTGATAATTTACAGAAACGTTGGTGTCAGCATGACAATGTAACCTGTCAGAACAACTCCCATGTCCCAGAACAACTTCAGTGTCCCTAGCATCCATGTCATACTGGGAAGGTCAATAGTAATATTTTTGGAATCGATTTTGAACTAATGTTGTTTTTTTGATAATTTACAATAAGTTCAATGTCAACATCCCGATGTGCTGGAAATAACTACCAGGGCCTTAACATCAAGAACACTAAGAACTGTTTAAGATGCTCTGTATGCTCTGTATGTACTTCTGTGCTAATAGCTTCTTATTAAACTTTTATTTATATTGTTAATACTTGTTCTTTTGGTGGGTGATATGAATGTGGTGGAGTACGGTCATGTGTACACAAACTTATGTTGCAGGGATGCAGAATGTGTTCTCCCATCAGTTACCCAGGATGCCCAAGGAGTATATCACCAGACTCGTGTTTGATCCGTTAGTATACAAGCTTTTCTAAGGTTTTTAAAGGAACGCACGGCACTTTTGGCAGATTTTCTTGCATCAAACAATTTTAACATTACATAAATGTCGTGATTTGTGCCTCGTAAACCACAGAATACCAAATATATATCTACTTTACTTCAGAGTGTCTACTTTGAGAAAGGAAAATATTATTTAGTTGTTGATTTTAAAGATGACCATGGACAAATGAATTCTATAAAAAACAAACAATAATATTAAGCTGTGTGTCTCTTGCTACATGTGAGTGGGCAGTTAAAGTGTACTGATATACAAGTAGTTTATGAGTTTACTCCTACAGCCTGTGGTAGTGTTGGGAATCGGCTGAAAATTCATGATCGATCATCAGAATATTTAACCGACCGGTGTTCAATCATTAATCGATTAAACATGGCTGCTATAAAAGACAAGTGTAAGCCTTTTTAAGACTATTATGAAGAAAAGAATCACATTCAAGTATATTCTGGTAATAAAGGAACTGAATGAAACTGACCAACATTTATTTTAAAAAATAAGTTGTGATACCCATTATAAATATGTGATTACTTGTTGCAGAATTATAACTCATTATATTTTCTTTTTTTTAGTACAAGAGAATGAAATAAGCCATCATTTTCAACAGCCGAGTAAAGTCAGTCATGAAAATTGTAATCAATTAATAAAATCAAAGGCATAACTGATCAATCAAATAGATTAATCGGAACAACACTAGCCCGTGGAGGACCCAAGTTCAAGCCTAACCATTGCCACTGTGTTTCATCAATGTGTGTTCTTGGGCAATATACTTTTCCTTAGTCTTGACCATCAGATTTAGATGTAAACAGGTTGGTTCCTGTGAGCTTGGGAATCTATTTGTTAATAAGAATAGGGCATGTTATCGGATTCCTGTGTTTCTTTACCATCTGTCTCTGGGGCGGCCATAACATGACCCTTAGTTGATGAATTGTTAAACATATATATGCACATACAACAACTTGTGCAGGGATATGGTTGTGTAGTGGAATCTGGAGTGTATTAAAACACATTTTTCCAGATAACTGCAGAACAACTATAAAGAAGGTAGTGTCTATTAAATATTGAATCTCTGCTATAAGCATATGCAAGCCATGTTTGTATCACTCTGTAACTCTGAGTGTGATTACATATCACATCCAGACACATGTGGTCTGTACAAATGTCACACATGCCATGACTGCTCTCTAATTTTGGCACAATGCAGTTTGTACAGTTATTGAGTAATTAATATACTGTGCTTTTCACCAGGTCCAGAGAACGATTTTCAATCAAATTTTTTTTCATTGCAAGAAATTTCATATTTAAACACATCAATAGAAAGATGGGTTTTTGACGCTTTCAGTTGACAAATCGTCGCACAATCCACAAAAGTTCATTTTACCCCCTGGATCCCCATATAAATTTTGTTTACACTATTTCCAAGATGGCGGATGGAACGACTTACGGAACAGTTCATTTAAACAATAAAGGGATGTTTATGTTTTTGGTTGAAGGGGCGACCACCAATTCATTTATAGTTACATAATGGATTAAAACAGGTATGTTTTGGCAATTTGAATAGTTTTAAGCCTGTAAATAATAGTTTGGGTGGCGATGAACCTTTTTTCTGTATAATCGTGATGTTATGGCTTTGTAATGCAGAGATTTGAACTTCCATTTCGATAGTATAGAAGGATAGCGGAGAGAAGAAGAGACTCGTGCTTTTGGATTTTTCTTTTTGCTATTAGTTGCGTGTAAATGTCGTTCAGCAATCAGGTCAGATATAAGGTCATCCTTAAAAAAATGTTGGTTTGCTGTGCTCGACCTACTCACTAAATATAAAACATAGCCCTACCCAAAACTTTTTATTGCAATTCTCTTACAATTTTTATTTTTTTTTGCTATTTCAAGAAGTTTCCTTTAAGTTCTTATGTTTTTTGGGAAAAAACAAATATTCACCTACCTACCTACTCACCTAAAACATTTTGGGTTTTGGGCCGGAGCACAGCAAACCAACACTTTTGTAAGGATGGCCTAATTCTTCGTTTTTGCAACCTTGGCTTACCTAAATATGCCATACCGACTAGGAAATTCATCAATTATCGAAATTCGCAGGTTAAATGAAGGTTAACACACAAAAAAAGAAGTGAATGGCTTAACGATGTAACGGCCTTAAACACTCGGCCCAAAAAAAATCCACACACACAAAATATCGACTGTATATAAACGAGCATTCTGTCATAATTCATATACATGGAAGTTGTGGGGACATAGTCATTGTGTAGAAGGCATCCATCTTGGTAATTTTGATATATATATATATACACATACATACCTGAGTTCGCATTTTAATCACTGACCACATTCTTTATTAGGGTGACGGGGAGGGGTGGGGTGCAGGATAAGTGACTGGTGTGTAATTGAACCTGCAATTCACTTACATGTTTTACTCTTTTTTTTCTTTATTTTTTTTTTGTTATTTAATATTCCCTTTCCCTTCATTTTGAAGGTTTTTAGCTCTGCTGGCCGAATGGGATGCCGAGTTGTCCGTCCGTCGCCCGGCGTCGGCGTTAACTTTTGTCTCGTTAAGACGATAGGGCCTTCATTTTTCATCCGATCTTTACCATACTTTAACAGGTTGTTAATATCAATGAAAGCTCGGATGAGTTCGAAAACCAGCCATATCGGACAAGTAACAGCGGAGTTATGGCCCTTGATTTAGTTAAAAATGCTATACTGCTGTATTTTGCCTCGTTAAGACGATAGGGCCTTCATTTTTCATCCTATCTTTACCAAACTGTACCACATTGTTAATATCAATGAAAGCTCGGACAGGTTCGAAAACCAGCCAGGTCGGACCAGTAACAGCGGAGTTATGGACCTTGATTTAGTTAAAAATGCTATATTTTGCCTCGTTAAGACGATAGGGCCTTTGTTTTTCATCCTATCTTTACTAAACTTTACCACATTGTTAATATCAATGAAAGCTCGGACAAGTTCGAAAACCAGCCATATCGGACCAGTAACAGCGGAGTTATGGCCCTTGATTTAGTTAAAAATGCTATATTTTGCATCGTTAAGATGATAGGGGCTTCATTGTTCAATCCGATCTTTACCAATCTTTATCAGATTGTTAATGTCGTTGCAAGCTCAAACAAGTTTGAAAACCAGCCATATCGGATCAGTAACGGCGGAGTTATGGCCCTTGATTTAGTTAAAAATGCTATATTTTGCCTCGTTAAGACGATAGGGGCTTCATTGTTCATCCGATCTTTACCAAACTTTATCAGATTGTTAATATCAATGAAAGCTCGAACAAGTTCGAAAACCAGCCTTATCGGATTAGTAAAAGCGGAGTTACGGCCCTTGATTTAGTTAAAAATGCCATATTTTGCCTCGTTAAGACGATAGGGGCTTCATTGTTCATCCGATCTTTACCAAACTTTATCAGATTGTTAATATCAATGAAAGCTCGGACAAGTTCGAAAACCAGCCTTATCTGATTAGTAAAAGCGGAGTTATGGCCCTTGATTTAGTTAAAAATGCCATATTTTGCCTCGTTAAGACGATAGGGGCTTCATTGTTCATCCGATCTTTACCAAACTTTATCAGATTGTTAATGTCGTTGATAGCTGGAACAAGTTCGAAAACCAGCCATATTAGACCAGTAACAGCAGAGTTATGGCCCTTGATTTAGTTAAAATGCTATATTTTGCCTCGTTAAGACGATAGGGGCTTCATTGTTCATCCGATCTTTACCAAACTTTATCAGATTGTTAATATCAATGAAAGCTCGGACAAGTTCAAAAACCATTCATATCGGACCAGTAACAGCAGAGTTATGGCCCTTGATTTAGTTCAAAATGATATATTGCCTCGTTAAGACTTCATCCGATCTGTACCAAACTTTATCAGATTGTTAATGTCTATGAAAGCTTGGTCAAGTTCGAAAACCAACCAGATTGAACTAGTAACAGTGGAGTTATGGCCCTTGATTTTGTTAAAAATGCTATAATTTGCCTCGTCATACGCCTTCATTTTGCATCTGATCTTTGCCAAACTTTAGCAGATTTTATGACTTTCTTTTTTATATAATTTATTTTTTATTTTTTTTTATTATTTATTTTTATTGTTTTTAAATTTTGTTTATTTTAAAAAAAATTGAATAATTTTTTTTTTGGATAATTTTTTTGAATAATTTTTTTTTGAATAATTTTTTAATATTTTTTTTAAATTATTATTATTATTATTTTTTTGAATATTTTTTTTTTTTTATCTCTATGTTGGACCAGTCGGACCAGTCGGACCAGTAACAGAGGAGTTATGGCTCTTGATTTAGTAAAAAATGCTATATTTTGCCTTGTTAATACGGTAGTGCCTTCATTTTCATCTGATCTTTACCAAACTTTACCAGATACTTTAGTTATGGCCCTCGATTTAGTTAAAAAGCTGTTTTTTATTGACAGTCACTCGCTTGTTATAAGAGCCGTGTTAGCCATTAGAGCGTCCACAGGCCCTCTTGGGCCTCTTGTTTGAATTTACTCTGTGTGTGTGGGTGGGGATGGTTGTCGCACGATGAAAATATGTGATTGAAATCCTTCCAGCTAAAAACATGGAGGTCGATCTAAGTAAAACAGATTTTTGGTGGAGTTGAAGAATAATCTGAGCCTTATCTGACCCTGAAATACTTTTTTTTGTTTTTTTGTGTGGCTTTTTAGGTACACGGCAAAATGAAATATCAAAATCGTAAAAAGGCTGGTAAGGTAAGGCTGGTAAGGTCAGAGAAGGCTCGGATTATTGAAGTACCAATATACTACATTCATTTTTGTTAGGCTGTAAATTAAATACGTGCAATCTCTGCATTTGTTAATAAAAGTATTATACCAAGTTGGATTGGCAGAGATTGACTTTGCTACAGAACTAATCATTTTATGTTTACAAATCATGAAATGCTTAGTAGATCTACTTGTACTAAGCATTTGTAACATGAAAAATGCATTTCTCAACTGTCAGGTTGGGTGGGTCTGGTCTATACCATTAGGCCCCATTCATTTGCACTTCCACTTAGACGTATTTTTTGGATCGCATAACCCAAATTAATGCATTGCATTGTTAACGCCCCTCAGTATATGCTTCATAATTTCTAGGAATTGACGTCATATGTATGATATGTTACGTCAAAACCACTGACACGCATTACATCAAAAAGTTAATAAGTTCACAACTTATTTAGTGGGGCAAAGCAGAGTTGAAGAAAAAGTGGTGTAGCCTATCGAAATACAAACTTTGGATTTATATGGATGTAACTTTGGATTGTATATGGTATGGAATATTTCGTTTCATTTGCGAAATTAAGTTTATGTACTAAGCTCAAAAAGCAATATTTCTTTTAGATCCAATTGTTAAAAAACATTGTGATCATGAAAAATACGCTCTATTCAACACTTTATAAAGTAAGCTGTCTACCCTTCATCGTAAATACTACTGCCCATATCGACTTCCGGTCATGCGTACATATTGTTTTTTTGGGTCAAACGGTAGCCATGTTTGTTTACATTTTGCATTGGAAAGGGAGGGGCAAAATAGACTTTGACAGATTGTGAGGCTCCAAAGGGACCAATTGATAAATTTTGGCTTCGTTAAAAGCGTCAAAAACCCATCTTGCTGTTGATGTAAGTCATAACATGAAAATTCCCGTAATGAAAAAAAAAATCGGTTCATAATCGTTCTCTGGACCTGGTGAAAAGCACAGTAGTACTTTGAGTAGGACAGCAATACTCAAGAAATAATTATGAATTAGAAAATAATAATGAATAATATAAAATCTGTTGTAATCTTATTTTCATTATTATCATTATTACAGTAGCACCACATAGATTAAATAACAGCTTATACATTCAAATAGCACATTTCTTACATCACAATTCAAATAGCACATTGAATTACAACACAAATAGTTATCAGTTTCAAATATCCCTAGCAATCCCTGTAAAAATCACAGAAAGCTCTGGTCCAGACTCCCACAGACTTGTCTCTGCTGCCCACTGGTACTGGTGACCTTGATCTCAGTGGTGACGTCTGTTCCCCTTCACTGTTGTCCAACTCGAGTGTTGAAGCAATAGAGCTGGCCTTTTCTTGAACCTAAAACAAATAGCAAACATTGAAATAAAAGATGACAAACAAATGGATGAATAATTAAATAATAAAGGGAAAATGTAATAACAATACAAATAATTGTTGCAAGGGAATTGTGAAATAAAATATCGAGGTCATTGAATTCACACCAAATTTTAGATTATATTTTGAACCATATTATGGAATAAATGGAAAAAAGTTTTAAAAAAATAAATAATACCTGTTGCCATTTCTTGTTTTGGTACGCTGGGTACATGTGACGTATCCCCTCGCTGACAGACGGAGAACCAGATGGAGATTCTGGGACTAGGAACCATCCAAGCTGGATAAAAGCATCCTATGACAGATGAAAATATAAATATAATATAAATGTGAAATAGATACATGACTTTACAGACATCACTCTGGACTCAATGTTTGTGGTATAAATGCCAAGTAATTGCAATTATTGCTACATGTCATATAATAATCTAAATTGTATATATGGCATGGCAAATATTTGCCTTTATACCATGTCTGGGTTGTATAATAACGTGTTATAAAGCTACACAACATATACTAATCTTAATAAGTTGTAGTAATTTGCAGACATCTATAATTCTGGAAGTTTGTTTTTGTTAAACGAGACATAGACAAATCTTTTTATATAGATTATTGCGTAGAGTTTGGAAAAATACCTTCTACAACAGCAAATATTGCATAAATTAAATGGTGACTTACCTGGTGCAGACAGCTGTTTGTGTGTGTTGTCATGGGCAACCAGAAGGTCACAGAGTCCTG
The DNA here is from genome assembly GCA_037043455.1 of Cyrtodaria siliqua. Classification (NCBI taxonomy): domain Eukaryota; kingdom Metazoa; phylum Mollusca; class Bivalvia; order Adapedonta; family Hiatellidae; genus Cyrtodaria; species Cyrtodaria siliqua. The sequence continues at coordinate 98,587 of JAWPHD010005673.1, read as the reverse complement.
ATGCAGCAGACGTAATAACCGTGATGATAATCAGAAGTAAAATAGTGCTGTAGTATGTGATATACCAGTAGATTGACAGAAGTGATTGATTTCATACTGAGAATGTCAAGGTTATATACTGCTTAAAATGGACAACTTCATTAATTGGTTTGCTAATTAATCAACATATAATGGGATGAACTGTTTTATAACAGTAATCTCTAACAGATCAATTCACAGAAGATAAAAGGGATGCCTTTTTAATTGATGTTTGCTAATTGATTTTATTTACTGATTAACTACTGGATTGGATCACCATTAGCAGGATTATGGGGTCAATTAATTGTCTGTAATCAAGAAGATTTAATAAACCGTCAGTAATTAAAAGAAGATGGACAAACACCTTCATATACTAGTTTGCATATTAATTATCTCTCATTTAGATGAACTGTATTTTGATTTATTTGGGTTGACTATCTTAATTAGGAAAAATCAAAGGGTTATTAAATTCTTCTAAATTTATCAAATGATTGATCACTGGGGTGGGTCTCCATTGATCACATCTTTGATTATTTATTTTTCTTGAAATAACTATTTTTGAACATTAAGTTTCAACAGAAAACAAAATTAGAAGGAAATTCTAGTTTTAAACAGAACTTTCAAAATATATATGACATACATCTGTTTCATGAAATACTAGTTTCTTTTTATTTGTATGATTGAAATAAAATGTGCATACTATAATGAAACACTTGCAGTAAAATAAGATGCATACACAATTTCAGTATTTGGCAAATAAACATTTTGATCGATCTTCTTCCTGATATAAAAATGCTATCATATATAGCATGTAGAATAAACGTATTGTTCAAAAAGTGACTCTGTGGTCAAATCTGGCCTCACCCCAAAGAGAACAAAATTGGTCTAGATCTGATAAAGGATAACATGTTTATAATTACAGGAAGTACAAATATTTGGTACTGATCAAGGATTACATTATTATAATTACAGGAATCCAACGTGTCTGGCCCTGATGAAGGATATATTGTTAACACACAAGTCCAGCCCTGATCAAGGATAACTTGTTTAAAATTCTAGAAAGCACATGTGCCCTGCCCTGATCAAGGATAACATGTTTATAATTCCAGGAAGCAAATGTGCCTGGCCCTGATCAAGGATAACATGTTTATAATTCCAGGAAGAACCTTTGCCTGGCCCTGATCAAGGATAACGTGTTTATAATTCCAGGAAGCACATGTGCCTGGCCCTGATCAAGGATAACATGTTTATCATTCCAGGAAGCAAATGTGCCTGGCCCTGATCAAGGATAACATGTTTATGGCCCTGATCAAGGATAACATGTTTATAATTCCAGGAAGCACATGTGCCTGGCCCTGATCAAGGATAACATGTTTATAATTCCAGGAAGCACATGTGCCTGGCCCTGATCAAGGATAACATGTTTATAATTCCAGGAAACACAAGTGTTTGGCCCTGATCAAGGATAACAATGTAATAGGTGGTATATGCTTCCGAATGTTTCCGTCTCAGGGATTTACCGAAATAGTCTTCTGTGCAGTTACCTCTAATGAACAAGTGAAGGTAAAGTTATGTCAGCTTTAATATTAAAGTATTTCAATGTATGAATAAAAACATTTGTTTTCTTCTAAAAGTAAGCAATGCGCAGTGTAGTGTATGCCTTTCATTGAAGGTGTTCGAGTCTTCAAAGAAGGTACAATTCATACAGTTTTGAAACACGTCTGATGGTTACCAGTATGGGCGATGGACATAATTCCACCTCCACTCTTTACAGACAAGGTTGATACTAGAGTTTTGGCAAAAAGTTAGATTTTGGGATTGGGTGAGGGGGGATTTCTTTTGTGGTTTTGATTGTGGACTTACTTTTGTTATAAGTGTGTGTTGTGAGGGTGGTGGGTGAGTGAGTTTTTGTGACTAAACACTGCAAAATAAGTGTGATCAGTTGTTTTAAAAAAAAAAGAGAAATGATCTGTTTCTCATGATTGACCAGTGCAGGAGCATCATCACACTTACCTTGATTGCTGCTATGAATGATTGTCATTACAGGGCTATGGTACCCACATGATGAATCATCTGAAGGACTATCATATCAAACACAATATTGTCCACTTCCTCACATTCGCTGATGAGTTTGCCATTGGATACTTTAAGAAACAGGTAAGATCTCTACAACTTCCCACTCATTCTTTCACATACTGATTGAGAGAAAATGTGAAGGGGAATATAGTGTTAGCCATGTCCGTCTGCTGTCCGTCCCTAAATGTTTATGCGCCTATCTCCTCCCACAGTTTTCAACCAATTGTTTCGAAACTTTACAGGATGCTTACCTATGATGTCAAGATGTGCATATCTGTTCGGCATCAATATCATCCTTGTATTAGAGGAGAAACAGCACTTTTTTAGTAAAACTTTATGCTGATTGTTTTCATTTGGGGCATCCATGTCCCATGGACACTTTTTATAGTTTGTTTATGCTTTAAAGAGGTTTTTTCTTAGACTTACATGAAGATGTGAACAGAACAATTCCTCTTAATAAATGTTGGTCAAAATTAGATACTTGAATAGACACCCAAACGTTAAACGTGCACACCGTAATTACATGTTTCGATATTCATTTTGCTTTTCAATACATTTATGTATGTTTGAGTAATGTTATTGTTTATGTTCAGGGTTTTTCCAAAGAGATCAAGCTGCCAAAGCCTTCCTATCTGGGCTATATTAAGGACTACGAGGGAGCAACATTGATGGGATGTGAGCTCAACCCCAGAATATGCTACACAGAATTCTCAAAAATCATCCGAAAACAAAAAGAGGTTAGTTTATAATAGTGAGTTAAAATGTGCATCTTTGTTTCTAAATAAGGGCGTCATGCTAGGTTAGCACATTGGATTAGAAAAAACCCCGTGTTCTTTGGTTTGATAACCTTGTCTCACTAGTCTTTCCTAGCCAGTTAAGGTGTTATGCGCACACAATTTTAGAATATGATTTGCTGCGATACCTAATGGTTGCGCCGATGCTTAAAACTGTTTTTGCAATAATTTAACACAACCAGTCTTTCAAGTTTTCTGTCATGTATAAAACAGCTGATATTTTTATGCCCCCGAAAAATTTCGGGGGCATATAGTAATCGCACCTTCCGTCCGTCCATCCGACGTCCATCCGTCCGTCCGAAGTTCTTGTCCGGACCGTAACTTCACAACCCCTGCAGGGATTTTTAAATAACTTGGCACAAGTGATCACCATAACAAGACGATGTGTCCCCCGCAAAACCCAGGTCGGTACCTCAAAGGTCAAGGTCACACTTGAAGTTCATAGGTCAAAAACAGGTACGCAATTTCGTGTCCGGACCGTAACGTCACAACCCCTGCAGGGATTTTTTAATTACTTGGCACAAGTGATCACTATAACAAGACGATGTGTCGCGCGCAAACCCAGGTCCGTACCTCAAAGGTAAAGGTCACACTTGCAGTTCATAGGTCAAAAACAGGTATGCAATTTCGTGTCCGGACCGTAACGTCACAACCCCTGCAGGGATTTTTAAATAACTTGGCATTAGTGATCACCATAACAAGACGATGTGTCTTGCGCAAAACCCAGGTCTTCAAGGTCAAGGTCACACTTGGAGGTCAAAAGTCAAATTGTGTCCGGTCAATAACTCTGGCATTCATGGACGGATTTTCAAATAACTTGGCACAACAAGACGATGTGTCGCGCACAAAATCCAGGTCTGTTGCCCCAAGGTCAAGGTAAACCCTGTGATGTGGCCTATAAACCACGGTCTCAAAGGGAAAACCCTGTGATGTGGCCTATAAACCACGGTCTCAAAGGGAAAACCCTGTGATGTGGCCTATAAACCATGGTCTCAAAGTGAAAACCCCGTGATGTGGCCTATAAACCACGGTCTCAAAGGGAAAACCCCGTGATGTGGCCTATAAACCACGGTCTCAAAGGGAAAACCCGGTGATGTGGCCTATAAACCACGGTCTCAAAGTAAAATCCTGTGATGTGGCCTATAAACCAAGGTCTCATTGGGAAATCCCCATGATGTGGTCTGTAAGCCACATTCTCATTGGGGAAAGCCCTGTGATGTGACCTATAAACCAAGGTCTCATTAGGAAAGTGACACATGAAATAATTGAGGCCTGCTTGAAGATTTGAAGTTTATAGAAATGCCACTTGTTGAAACAAACACTTTTATCAGCAGACGTTCACTTTTATCAGCAGATGTTCACTTTTATCAGCAAACGTTCACTTTTATCAGCAGACGTTCACTTTTCATGTCCTTCTGACACACATCCAAAAACATTCTGTATACACAATATGCCTGTATTTGAAATTAAATATGGTTTAATATGACTGCAGATTGTGAAGCGGATTATAGAACAGAAACAGGAGAGGTATCAGAAGGAGTACCCAGGGTTGACGTGTTTTAAGGAGGGCGTGAGACAGATTCCTATAGAAAGTATACCCGGCCTTCAGGAGTGTGGCTGGAGACCGGAGCCAGAGACAGTGTAAGTTCAGACCTAGTCAAACTGAAGTTACAACCACTACAGTAGTTTTAACATGAACAATTATTTGTTTTATTTCAAAATCTTTACAAACTTATTTTTAAATATGCAAAATAGTTGAAGAAGTACAGTGTGATTAACAACAGCTGCCAGCCAGTTGTGTTTGAGATGGAAGTTACCACTGTGTGACTGTGTGACTGTGTGAGCTGATTGTGAGAGAGATGGAAGGTAGGCTGCGTGAGCTGATTGTGAGGGAGATGGAAGGTAGCACTGTGTGGCTGTGTGGGCTGATTGTGAGGGAGATGGAATGTAACACTGTGTGGCTGTGTGAGCTGATTGTGAGGGAGATGGAAGGTAGCACTGTGTGGCTGTGTGAGCTGTTTGTGAGGGAGATGGAAGGTAGCACTGTGTGGCTGTGTGAGCTGATTGTGAGGGAGATGGAAGGTAGCACTGTGTGGCTGTGTGAGCTGTTTGTGAGGGAGATGGAAGGTAGCACTGTGTGGCTGTGTGAGCTGTTTGTGAGGGAGATGGAAGGTAGCACTGTGTGGCTGTGTGAGCTGATTGTGGTTGAGATGGAAGGTACCACTGTGTGGCTTTGTGAACTGATTGTGAGGGAGATGGAAGGTAGCACTGTGTGAACTGGTTGTGAGGGAGATGGAAGGTATCACTGTGTGGCTGTGTGAGCTGATTGTGAGGGAGATGGAAGGTACCACTGTGTGGCTGTGTGAGCTGATTGTGTTTGAGATGGAAGGTACCACTGTGTGAGCTGATTGTGTTTGAGATGGAAGATACCACTGTGTGAGCTGATTGTGTTTGAGATGGAAGATACCACTGTGTGGCTGTGTGAGCTGATTGTGTTTGAGATGGAAGGTAGCACTGTGTGGCTGTGTGAGCTGGTTGTGAGGGGGATGGAAGGTAACACTGTGTGGCTGTGTGAGCTGATTGTGAGGGAGATGGAAGGTAGCACTGTGTGGCTGTGTGAGCTGATTGTGAGGGAGATGGAAGGTAGCACTGTTTGAACTGGTTGTGAGGGAGATGGAAGGTAGCACTGTGTGGCTGTGTGAGCTGATTGTGTTTGAGATGGAAGGTAGCACTGTGTGGCTGTGTGAGCTGATTGTGAGGGAGACGGAAGGTAACACTGTGTGGCTGTGTGAGCTGATTGTGAGGAAGATGGAAGTTACCACTGTATGGCTGTGTGAGCTGATTGTGAGGGAGATGGAAGGTAACACTGTGTGGCTGTGTGAGCTGAGTGTGAGGGAGATGGAAGGTACCACTGTATGGCTGTGTGAGCTGATTGTGAGGAAGATGGAAGGTACCACTGTATGGCTGTGTGAGCTGAGTGTGAGGGAGATGGAAGGTAGCACTGTGTGAGCTGAGTGTGAGGAAGATGGAAGGTACCACTGTGTGGCTGTGTGAGCTGGTTGTGAGGGAGATGGAAGGTACCACTGTGTGGCTGTGTGAGCTGGTTGTGAGGGAGATGGAAGGTAGCACTGTGTGGCTGTGTGAGCTGATTGTGTTTGAGATGAAAGGTACCACTGTGTGGCTGTGTGAGCTGATTGTGAGGGAGATGGAAGGTAGCACTGTGTGGCTGTGTGAGCTGATTGTGTTTGAGATGGAAGGTACCACTGTGTGGCTGTGTGAGCTGATTGTGAGGAAGATGGAGGGTACCACTGTATGGCTGTGTGAGCTGAGTGTGAGGGAGATGGAAGGTACCACTGTGTCTGTGTGAGCTGATTGTGAGGAACAGAAAAAGTAATAAACTGCATTAAAATAGTGATAGATAAGGAATGTGTAATCTTAGACTGCTGACATGTATTAGAAGATATTGTGGGTCAGTTTTAATCCAGGTATGTTAGTTTTTTGTGGTAACTTCCTGTCAGACAAATGTACACTTCTCAAAACTGCTAACTACACCGCTCACGTTTTGGGTTATATATATCGATGGGTTGAATGTTTTTTTAATAAAATAAAAATTTGTCTCATATAGTGCAGATTTGTGTTATTTGTTTATTTAATTACAAACAACTATGAAATAATGATATTAACAAAATTATTCATATTTTAAATCGGTGTAGTTGGCTGTTTTGAAAAGTGTATAAAACGTGAGCGGTGTAGTTAGCAGTTTTGAGAAGTGTATATAGCCTGATTGTATACTTTTACACACATCAGATATAGTTAGGTATTGTCGTCTGCCTATTCATACCTGTAGCCACACCCTGGAGTATAGCCAGTGGATAGTATCAGTGGCCCATTGTTATCTATTCCTTGCCATGTAATGTGAATCTGTAGGGCTCTTAAGTGTTGGTATCAGGCCTCTCCTATTATATGAGTGAATCTTGTGTATATACAATGACCTTCATAATTCTCTTAACAAATTGTTATAATCCCATTACATTATATGTAAACCCCATTTGGTGTATACTCTATGATTAACTGAAAAATCCAAGAAATAATTCTTAAATTTAGGTTTTACATTTAGTATTCATCTTACACTTGTAATACATATGCTAGTTTTGATGACATAAGCTAACATTTGCAGAAATGTAACAGAGAATGACCACAATATTTTATTTCCGTTTAAATCAATGCAAAATTTGAATAGAAAAATAAAATTCTCCTTCTTCCACCTGGATAGATCTGACAACAATTTGAAAAAAACACACAACACTTTCACTTTAAAAATGTAAGTTTAAAATTAATTGATTCAACATGTAATGCAATGGGGATTATAACAGTTGTAAAGAGACTTATGGAGGACACTGTATTACTCATTGTTTTTCTGTTGTTTGAGGAAAGAGCCAGTTATGGACCCTGAACCACTACATTCAGTATCGAAATGGTCCAGTCCTTATTTCCACTCGGAATCTAAATCTTCCTGTCAGGCCTCTCCTATTATATTAGTCAGTTTTGTATTTATGTTTTCTCTATGGTGTTCTTCCATTTCAGAAAGGAGCCAGTCATGGACCCTGAACAACTGTACAATAACTTCAAACTCATCCTTCAGCACTGTAAGGTGAGATGACATAGTGGTTACGGTATGACTGCCAGTTTGTAAACATGTGTAAAGCATGGGACCTGCAAAGGAGTTTCACATAAACTTTTCTGATGCTCTGATGCAGGGTATACTCCCTTGACATTCAGATAATAACATTTATTCATTTATTTCCTTGTATTTATAATATTTTCCTTATTTAAACTGCTAGGCTTAATATGTATATTATTTTCCATCTCAAACAAAAAGTGAAGCTTTGACAATGACAAGGTAATGTATCTGACAATGTTGAGCATTTCTGCGTGTGGACCAATGTAGTTCATGAGGAAATAAACATTTAATGATTTATTGTTTTGGATTAAGGTAGTTAGACTACAAATCAAGGCTTAAACTCACAACTATTGTAATATATATAAACAAAAGAAACAGATAGTTTCACATTGACCCATGGTACATACAGCATTACGCATATCAGGCTTATAGACTTGTGGCCACTGGGTACTTACAGACTTGTGGCCACTGGGTACTTACAGACTTGTGGCCACTGGGTACTTACAGACTTGTGGTCACTGGGTACTTATAGACTTGTGGCCACTGGGTACTTACAGACTTGTGGCCACTGGGTACTTACAGACTTGTGGCCATTGGGTACTTACAGACTTGTGGCCACTGGGTACTTACAGACTTGTGGCCACTGGGTACTTACAGACCTGTGGCCATTGGGTACTCACAGACGTTTGGCCATTGGGTACTTACAGACTTGTGGCCATTGGGTACTTACAGACTCGTGGCCACTGGGTACTTACAGACTCGTGGCCACTGGGTACTTACAGACTTGTGGCCACTGGGTACTTACAGACTTGTGGCCACTGGATACTTACAGACTTGTGGCCACTGGGAACTTACAGACTTGTGGCCACTGGATACTTACAGATTTGTGGCCACTGGGTACTTACAGACTTGTGGCCACTGGATACTTACAGACTTGTGGCCACTGGATACTTACAGACTTGTGGTCACTGGATACTTACAGACTTGTGGTCACTGGGTACTTACAGACTTGTGGCCACTGGGTACTTACAGACTTGTGGCCACTGGATACTTTCAGACTTGTGGTCACTGGGTACTTACAGACTTGTGGTCACTGGGTACTTACAGACTTGTGGCCACTGGGTACTTACAGACTTGTGGCCACTGGGTACTTACAGACTTGTGGTCACTGGGTACTTACAGACTTGTGGTCACTGGGTACTTACAGACTTGTGGCCACTGGGTACTTACAGACTTGTGGCCATTGGGTACTTACAGACTTGTGGCCACTGGGTACTTACAGACTTGTGGCCACTGGGTACTTACAGACTTGTGGCCACTGGGTACTTACAGACTTGTGGCCACTGGGTACTTACAGACTTGTGGCCACTGGGTACTTTATGAATGAAGATTGGTGTCAATTTATGCTATTCTTGCACAATCTGCAGCTAAGATGCAGCTAAGATGCAAGTATGCAAAAACATAAATGTTTTGCTTGATTTGATTTGTCCAGGGCCAGATGGTACAGGTAATTCATTAAATAATGTTGTCAAAAGGGTAAATACACGCCTGGTAAACATTCGCTCCACAACCAAAGAAATTTGAATGAGTGATTTATGGTAAATTTTCTCGAGATAGGGGAGCGAACGAGCTGGGTGTAGAGCGAACGTCAAGGAGGTAGAGCGGACGCCTGTTTAATTCCAAAAGCAACATACTTTGACAATGTCGCTTCGAATGCAGTTGCGTGATGAACAGATGCTTTTTGTAGATTTTATTACCTTTTCTTCACCCAAAACGCATTTAGCAGTGAATTAGGTTTCACTGTATGTACTTGCGGCGCCAATTTACTTTGGAAATGAGCTCTTTTGCATCGTTCAAAGTTAGGTTATTTATGTTTGATGATCTAATAAACGATCCATTTCTGACATACACGTCTCCGATATTCATTTCAGGTCCAGTTTTGCATCAAACCTGAACAGAAGTGATCATAGTTGATATTGATTTTTGTTTTCCTAATATATGTACATTTTTTTAGATACTGATTGCTTGGGGAATTAAACAGGCGTCCGCTTTACCTCCTTGGCGTTCGCTCTACCCCCCAGCTCGTTTGCTCCCCTACCTCGAGAAAAATTGACCATAAATCACTCAGATTAAAACTTCAACATTCAAATTCAGGGCATAAGCAATTTATGGGCAGTATTCGAGTGATATTCACCATCGAAATACTTCTTGAATGCAAATAGGTTCAAAAAACAAGTTCAAAGTGTGATCCCTGGAGAAACCTGCACCAACTATCGACAGGAGAAAAGTTCTAGCCGCTATAATTTACACTTTTAAAAGGCGAAATTGTATTCTACATGAAGTATAAATATGCCTACACGAAATCACATTCCCCGATTTTTTAAAAAATCTCTGTTGTTCTTGTTAAAAGAAATAGAAGTAGATCATACTCAGGTTTGTTGATGCAAGCTGTGCTTTCACTCCTTCACGGAAGTGGCTTTCACTCAATTTCATTGTTCTCCTTTTGGTTGTGGAGCAAATGTTTGTTTACCAGGCGTGAAATAACAATGACAAATAACAGTGTGCAATCTATACCCCCGAGACAAGGACTTGTTGGACATGCATTCATTTTACAAATTAGTGTTCAAAATTGGCTTATATATAAATTAAAAAAGTAATAAAGTGTACATTGTTTAGTTTTACTTGTGGAATATGTGATGACACTTTTTGTTAACACTACTTCTCCAAATCATTGGGTGGATTTTCATGAAACTTCCCAGGGACTTCTCCCAATATCTACTTGGCCTGAAATTCAATTCAGCTTCATGATGGCTGCCACATGAAAATATTGCTCCAACTTCTTTGTGTACATAATGCCAAGTCTATAAACACAAAAGTTTGTTATTGCTTCTTTTGTGTAACCACAACATACATTGATATGATACCTTTACTAAAGTCATCAACGCGATATGTATTTACTTTTAAATAGAATATCCAGCAAAATTCAAGATAGCTGCAAGGTTAAATATAAGCATAAAATAGTGTCCGATTGCTTCTGCTGTAAAATTAGAAGAGAAATTGATATGACACCGACATGGTCAGTATAAATGGAATTGTGTTTTATTATGATGTTATTAATTGTTTTCATATTGGCCCCAGTTATTGGTCCAAGGACAATTAATGACATTTTTATTAACTACTTAATATCACTCTTTATTCCTATGTTTTAAATATCATTTACAGGTAAGAAAAAACAAGAGGTATATGTTCAATATAACATTTAATAACAAGTATCTGATTCAAATAAATCTGCAATTCCAGGTGCGTACCTGGAGTGTTTTTGAGTATAGGCACGGGGGAGGGTGTGTCCCCCTGGAAAATCGAACCCTAGATAAATAGTTTTGAGCAACTTAGAAACATATTTTGAAGCTGTTCTAATTCTCCAGTCATTCTTTTTTCTTTGATTTATAACCCCTCTTTGGCTTCACTTGCTATTGCATTTTTCGCTTTTTCATTTTTTCGACACCCAACTCTGAATTATACACACGGCATATAGGAGTATGCCATGGAACGCCGGTCGTATCGCAGCATATCATTTGCCAGAATCCCCAGAATTGCATCACCTTCGTTCATTGTTATTGTTGTCTGTTACTTCCCCTTTTATCGCTCGACGGCGCGTGGAAAAATCACACACGAATGTGATAATAGCTATATCTCGGTCGATGTAACCGAATTTACAAATAATCAAACTTTAATTATTTAGATTGTCTACATTACATCGGCTGCCTAATTTATGATCGAAAAGTTGTGTGTTTTTTCAAAATGGCGTCAAAGAGAACAAAGCCTTGGTCATATTGACCTTGTTGGCTTATCCAATCAGATTGCTTGAATTTCATTTTGGCCGAGTTTTCTCATATTGGCCGAGTTTCTCTCCATATTGGCCTTGTTTTTACCTGCAAACTACGGCAGATATTAAGTAGTTAATTAATAATAATGTGTATAAGTATGCATGATTAGTCATTATAAGATGCCACTAGTTTGTGTGTGTGTTTATACCTGTATGCTCTCCATTACAGACCCATGCAAGTGCCTGGCCATTCCTGAAGCCTGTGGAGCGCAATGAAGCCCCGGATTATTATGACCATATCAAGTATCCGATGGGTAAGTATAAGAAGGTTAAACATACCCAAACCCTTCCTGTCCACTTCTTAAATGGCTTCATTTCCTATTACTTTTTATCCAGGTTTTCCTTTCTGGTTATTAGATTGGTGCTCGTCGTTTGGCAGTGGGCGGGCCTGCAGGCGTGTAGCGTCAAAATCATGATTTCCGCTCAATAACTTTAATTAGGAATGAGATATTGGAAGGAAACATACTGTGTAGGTAGCTTATATGGAAAGGAAGCTTGGGATTGTATTTGAGGTCACTGGGGTTAAGGTCAGTGTCACTGTTACTAAAAATAGAAAAATGTTTTCTGCACAATATCTTTAGTTAGCAATAAGATTTTGGAACAAAAATTGCTGTGGAGGTAGCTTCTGTGGTAAGGAAACTTGGGATTGCATTTGAGATCACTAAGTTCAAGATTAGGGTCACTGTTACTAAAAAATAGACAAATGCTTTCCACTCAATGACTTCAGTTAGGAATGAGATATTGGAACAAAACGTATAGCTTATATTGACAGGAAGCTTTGGATTGCATTTGAGGTCACCGGGTCAAAGTCAAAGTCACTTACTTAAAATCAAAAAATGATTTCCAGGCAATAACATCAGTCAGGAGAGAGATACTGAAGCGAAACTTGTTTTATAGATAGATTATAATGAGAGAACCCTAAGTAATGTAGTAACTTGTAGGTCAGTCCATTTGCATATGTTGCTAATATTTTATGTTGTGATGTTTAAAACACATAGTGTTACATTTCTGCTGTAAAATATTATTAACATAAAGGTAATACACCACAGCATAAGCTCTGCTGATCTTTGATCGGTAGAGCTTATGATCTTCGATCAGTAGAGCTAAAACAAGAGGTAATACCTGGTGGCGTTAAAGCCGGGTTTTCAGGTGTAATGTTTGGTATATGTGAGGATCAGGGCTTCTAAAATTTTAAAATGCAAATCGGTGCAGTTTTTTTACTGTCGCCAGAATCACTTATTTTGAAAAAAAACACACTAAAATCGCCGTACCACCATGTCAGCTGCACCATGCATTTTTTCCGTTTAGTCATTTATATAGAGAACTATTTAAAATTTATATTTGTATTACATTTGTATTATTTATAACTTACTTTATCACAATTTGTACATTTTAATGACTGACATCATGTCTTCGCTTTACTGAATGAATAATTTTCACTCAATATTTAAATTGTTGATTATTTGAGGAATTGAACCGGAAGTGTCTAATAAACCGGAAGTCGCGTGAAGAATCACCGTGGTATTTCTACGGGGTTGCCAGTCCGGTTTTCTTACCTAGTCGGTGCCCCATCCGACTTTTTGAACATTGTCAAAATACTTCACTGTGCCATATCTATTAACTATGACTAACGAACATCAGTAATGTTCGTGATTATATACGATTTTACAAAAAATTGAGTAATATCGTTTTTCATCAATTAGCTTAATTAATACCAAATGTTACGACTAACGCAAACAATTTCGGTCCGACTTAAAAAAAAAACGGTGTCAGGTTGGATCACTTTCCTTAATGTCATTAATATTATACTTAAAGTTATTGTAAAAAAAAAATCAAACAAACAAGTAACACCGCCATCTTTGTTTATATAGTTATATAGTAAAAACTTGTAGCGACTACTCCTCTGAAACTACTTTACAGATTTTCATAAAACTTCACAGGAATGCTAATCTAGCTATCAAAAACCTATCTGTAAAGCTTCAAGGTCATTGACTTCTTGTTGTTATATATCAGCATTACCATGTCTGATCTTCATAAAATTTTAACAGTGCCTTCCTCTCATCAAGCACTTACCATTCCCTGAAAACTAGGTCACTGTGACCTACTTTCTCCAAAATATACGTTATGTTAACCTTTTTTTTTTAAGTTTCGGTGTGGGGAATGGGTGCGAATTTATTTTTGTTTTATCTCATTATGAAGTTCTATATAACTAACAAAATTTAAAACATTTTCCATTTATTATCAGATTGATTTGTTCTGTTGAAAATAAATTGTCTTTGCTTCAGATTTGAGGTCGATGTCAGACCGGCTGAAGAACCGATACTACATACACCGGAAGCTGTTTATGGCAGACATGATGAGAATCTTCACAAACTGCCGGTCTTACAACAAACCAGACACCGAGTATTATAAATGTGCCAATACCATGGAGAGATTCTTTAACAATAAACTGAAGGAATTCGGACTTGTAGATAAATGACTAAGTGATGTTGAATAGTCATTTGTCATAATCAAAACTGGAGTTTACCGTATGCAAGATGCAGCAATCAGGATGTAAGAATCTCTTGGTTGTATCAGTGTAACCTCACGGAAAATGTCCCATCTCATGGCAGACTCATAGTTCATACACTGTAAACCAGTGGACTTTGTTTGAACCTTGGTTGCTGGTAGATTGTGCATTTCTGGAAGCTGGATTAGTCTGGCAAGAGATATTTTACAACTGTTTTAAATAGTGATTGTCTTTCATCGGATTATCAATGTGTTCTCAATAGTCACTCACTGTATCGGAGGATTATGAAATGCTCATTGTCGTCATCATCGTCATCATCATCATCATTATATATCATCAACATTAATGATTATCATTACTATCATCATCATTAATATCATCATCATCATCATTAATGTCATCATCACCATCATTAATATCATCATCATTAACAATATCATCGTCATCATTGTTACCTTCTTCATCATTAATATCATCATTATCATCATTATTATTCATCATTAAGATCATCATCATCAGTAATGTCATCTTCTTCATTATTAACATCATCATCATCAGTAATGCCATCCTCATTGACAATGTCATCATCATCATTGTTACCTTCTTCATCATCATTATTATCATCTTCATCATCATCATCATCATTATATCATCATCATCATCATCATTAATATCATCATCATTAACAATATCATCGTCATCATTGTTACTTTCTTCATCGTCATTAATATCATCATCATCATTATCATCAGTAATATCATCAACATCATTAATATCATCATCTTCATCATTAATGTCATCATCTTCATCATTAATATCATCATCATCATCATTAATGTCATCATCTTCATCATTAATATCATCATCATCATTAATATCATCATCATCATCATTAATGTCATCATCGTCATTAATATCATCATCATCATCATTAATGTCATCATCTTCATCATTAATATCATCATCATCATCATTAATGTCATCATCTTCATCATTAATATCATCATCATCATCATCGTCATTAATATCATCATCATTAATGCCATCATCATTAATATCATCATCATCGTCATCAATATCAATATCATCCTAAATATCATCATTAATATCATCATTAATATCAAGTTAATTTATTCATTATTTACAATATATTTTTGCTCATTCAATCTAAAGCATAAATTAAAATCATCTTCCAGATCCTTAACCTCATAAGATATTTGTTTATAATAGAATTTCTGTCATGTACTTTTAAACATTCAGTGAAAGTTAGTTTTGCTCTAGATGACCTGTTGGCAATTCATAAAGGTATATGGATGTTCATTTATTGTAGAAAAGATTGTTCAGAAATGTTTAATTTTATAAGGCGTATTAGTGGCATTGTCTGGTTCTCTCACATGTAAGAAGTAACGATAGAGTTACCTCCCATATAGAAAAAAGTTGCTTGTGTCGTTATTTGGGACTTTGTTGATATGTTACTGGTGAAAAATAGTTTTAAACGTACTACTAATATTTATGGCTTATTTATTTGTGGAGTAATACATTATTTATTGTTAATGTTGAAGTCCCTTTGTTCTGGGCAAATATTGCAGCATGGAGCTATTCACAAGGTCCTTTTACTTCCGCAATATAAACAGTGTCTTGGTTTGATAACACTTGAGACTGAGTCACGAATAACGTAACAGAAAGGTTAAATGCAATTTCAAAATGTGAGCCTTTTTGTCTCGCCTTTTCTGGCGACGGCAGCGTCAACATACGATTTTTGCATTTAGGTCACTTTTTCACAAACTGTATGCACTAGACCTTTCAGACTTTGCTTATAGTTGTATCTAGGATGATGCATCGCAACATGACAAAGCAAATGTGATGTGACCTTCACCCTCCAAGCAAAGGGCAGATATTTTTTGAATTCAACTTTTGTGTTTAGATTACTTTTCCATGAACTCTATGCATTACATCTTTCAAACTTTAGTTACCGCTGTATATTGGTTAGTACATTGTAACGTGACATAGGAAATGCAGTTGTAAGTAAAGGGCAGATAACTTAATAATTTTTACATTCAACTTTTGCGATTTGGTGACTTTCTCATGAACTGTATGCGCTAGACCTTTCAAACTTTGGTTATAGTTTTTATCTTGGTTTGTTCATATCAGCGTGATATAGGAAATGTGGATGTGACCTTCACCCTCCAAGCAAAGGGCAGATAACTAACTAATTCTTTCGTTTACGTCACTTTCTCAAGAACTAATTATGCACTAGATGTTTTAACCTTATACATAGTTTAATCTTTGGAAGACAAAAAATATCTATTTTGACATAGTTGTTTCTCGGGTAGTGCATCTTTTTGGGGCGACAAAAAAAATCTAATTTGACATAGTTGTGTCATGAGTAGTGCATCTTTTTGGGAAGCAGGGGTTTCATCCTTGATCTACTTTTTTGGGGTGAAGAATTATTTTTATATATTTTTGTACAATGTCATATTTTGTTTTAAACGAATAGACTTATTAAAATGTCATATATCAGCTAAATGTTAACTACGTTGTTTTTAGTTATTAAACATTTTTCAAACTTTCATTAAACAGCGTTTATCTTTTATGTCTACGTCCCGTCTGCGTTAGGCGGGATGTGTGAATCCACGGATTTCTTGTCCTATTGCATGAATAATTATATCAATATATTATGACAAATCTATAATTTTAAACTCCTCTTTTGGGTTCTGCTCTTTGCCTTTGCATTAGTGAAGTATAAGCAAGGAATTATACCTGTCTCATCTAACGCATTACATTTTAATTGCATTTGAGTTTTCATAATGTGACTTCTCTTTTGCAATAATAATATGTGATACACGCATGAAGCCTGTGGAATTGCTAGATGTAAGGGCTCTACTTCATGTCATAACACAAAGCAACTGTGCAAGCGTATTGTTTTTATTCATGTTCATTTTATAATTTTTTGTTCATGTTCATTTAAGGTCTTCATCATGATCCCTGCATTGTTTCAGGTGCCATCTCGCTCACATCAAAAGAGCAGTGGCAGAAAAACAATAAACGTGGCTCCAGCGTAAATGGAGTTTCTACGATAGAATTTGCAGCAGCTCTGCAGTTCAGGGTGAGAAGGTTCTAGGCCCATTTTCCATATTTTATCTCGATGTACATGGAGGATGAGCCTGGCATGTTCATTCCTGTTAGGCGCCGTATAACCTTTCATGTGTTAGTGAGCCTTAAAACCCAATTCACTTCAATTCAATTTTTTGAGAACCAGTATGTAATGTTGTTGTTTATGATTTTTAGTATTTATTTTTGTCATTAGTGTGTTATGTAATAATGTTGTGTTTAAAATTGAACGGAATTTTGTAATACATGTATGTGTTTGTAAAATGTCTGTTAAGTATAAAATACCTGTCAAAACAAAATAAGAAAAATGGTGTAAAAATCATGGGTCATTAATAAAATAATATAAGCAAAGGCCACATGTTGTCTTGTCTTTATATTTTCCATACTGCTGACTACAGTACTGCTCGGCATGAGAATGTAATCTTGATATTGAACATATTGCTATAAGACCATACTAATCTGAAAAGCAAACATGTTGTCATAGTGATATAAGGCCAAATGCAAACCTGGGTGGAATCCCTGAATGCCAGATTGGCTCTCGATATGCAACATATTCATATAAACAGTATAGATATAAGGCCACAAATATCTGGATGCAATCACTCAAATATTGAATCAATCCTTCTCCAGTGTTTTTCTTGACCAGTGTTTGAGACTACTCAAACCACACAGATTTCAGACTGTGACTTCGCCAGTGTTTGAGACTACTCAAAACAAGCACAACTCAAACTGTGACTTGGCCAGTGTTTGAGACTACTTGAACCACGCACATCTCGGACTGTTACTTGGCAAGAGTTTGAGACTACTCGAACCACACATCTCAGACTGTGGCTTTGTCAATGTTTGAGACTACTCGGACCACACACATCTCATACTGTGACTTGGACAGTGTTTGAGACTACTTGAACCACACATCTCAGACTGTGACTTGACCAGTATTTGAGCTGCTCGAACCACACACATCTCAGACTGTGACAGTGTTGAGACTAATCAAACCATGCACATCTCAGACTGTGACGTGGCCAGTGTTTGAGAGTCCTTGAACGACACACCTCTCGGGCAGTGACTTGACCAGTATTTGAGACTAATTGAACGCACATCTCAGACTGTACCTTGGTCAGTTTTGAGACTTAATCATGCACATCTCGGGCTTTTATTTGGTCAGTGTTTGAGACTACTTGACCCGTGTTTGAGACTACTCGAAACAGGCACATCTCAGATTGTGACTTGACCCGTGTTTGAGACTAGTCGAAACAGGCACATCTCAGTCTGTGACGTGGCCAGTGTTTGAGACTACTCGAACCACACACATCTCAGGCAGTGACTTGACCAGTATTTGAGACTAATTGAACCGCGCACATCTCAGACTGTACCTTGGTCAGTTTTGAGACTTAATCATGCACATCTCAGGTTTTATTTGGTAAATGTTTGAGACTACTCAAAACATGCACATCTCAAACTCTGACTTGGAAAGTTTTCGAGACTACTCGGACAATGCACATCTCAGATTGTGACTTGACCAGTGTTTGAGACTACACGGAACAGGCACATTTCAGACTGTGACATGGCCAGTGTTTGAGACTACTCGAACCACACACATCACAGACTGTCACTTACAGTGTTTCGAGACTACTTGAACCACACACATCCCAGACTGTAACTTGGCCAAATTTAAGACTTCTCAAAACATGCACATCTCAGGCTGTGACTTGGCCAGTGTTTGAGACTACTCGGACCATTCACATCTCAGACTGTGACTTGACCAGTGTTTGAGACTACTCGAACCACGCACATCTCTGGCTGAGACTACGCGAACCAGGCACATCTCAGACTGTGACTTGGCTGTATTTGAGACTTCTTGGACAATGCACATCTCAGACTGACTTGGCCAGTGTTTGGGACTACTCGAACCATGCACATCTCCGGCTGTGACTTTGCCAGTGTTTGAGACTTCTTCTACTTACCACTAATTGCGTATAAACCTTCTCTAAAGTAGTTCCTATAATAAAAAGTATCCTCCTTTTCTATTGTAAATGGGTATTATAAGAAGGGGGAAATGGCCCATTTCTATTCGATTTTGTTGGTGTATGTATAAGATGTGTATTGATAGATTTTACTGGATAATTAATGAAATTTTCCAAATTTCTAATCTCTGCATACATGTTGTGATCAATGAAAAAGCTGTACCACTGACCTGTTTCGTAAACAAACAAGAACTTTCTTACATGTGTTGTGACCCCACCTTTTCTGGTGATTGTTCAAGTGGAAAACTATTTTTATGCTGTATTATCCATGCTTGAGTTGAATTTGTAGCAGATCATTATCATGTGACATGTTAACTTTGGTGTAAATGGTGGTTTCATATTTAAGGTTAGAAAATATATTTGGGGCAGTTCATTTCCTTGCGTGTCTTTAAATGAAACTCTTCAATTTGGAGGCAAAATTGGTATTGCCACGTCAATTTTACCAGATAGGCATTGTTTTCCGTACATATTTGAGCAAATTTATAGTTAGTTACTCATTTTCATTTAAATAGAACAGAACCAAGGAAGATGGTATGTATGTTTTTCCGGATTTAATTCACTTTTAGCTGAAAATAATTTCAATTTATCACTCTTTCTAGTTTGTTTACATGTAACATTTTGTGGGTGGGGTACACCGGTAGAATTAAAAAGATTTCGGCAAACACTGTTCAGTTCCTGAACATACCATTGTCTTGATAATGAGAATAAAATCGAAGAAATTACCAAGGTAATACACGAAAAAGATCTAGGAGTAACTTTTGACTCAAAACTGAAGTTCTCCAATCATATAAGTGGTAAGGAATTATGGTCATTTCGTAACCTTACCTTTTCGTAACCGCACTATCTTGGTCGAATCGTAACCATTCTGTTAGTCATATCGTAACCGTTCAAAAATCCATTAGTCAAATATTAACCTTTGAATTTATGATTTAAAAATGTGAATAAATATCTTTGTACAATTCAAATATTTTAATTATTATTTTAGTATGTAGTTAAAACAATGGTGTTAATAGTATGGTAGAGTTGATTCCCCTGTCCGTTGTCCCTTCAAAAGATCGTATAAAACTAATATTTATTTCATACGAAGTATACTGCACTTTATGATGCATATTTACTTTTTTGAGGTTAGTTTTGTGAATAATTAAATTGCAGGTATTATGTGTACCTAAGGTGTAATAAATAAAACAATAAAGTCAGGAACGGAGGTGATAATAATAATTGCAATAAATCCGACAGATTAGCACTATAAATGATATATACATAATAATTGCATTAAACACATGTTTGAACTATATTTCAATATAAATGTGTACAACACAATTTTGAAATTACTGCATTATTGCAACCATGCCTTCAACAACTCAATACTTGTGCTTATCATGTTCGAGTAGTGTATATAACCACCATCATTATTATTTTAGGAATGTCACACCTTTCTCATGTAAAACTGTTGACATTCTAACAACTGATTCACTGTCTAGCCTAACCAGGTAACGATTACGTCTCGGACACTTATACTTAAAATTAATAATAACTGATGGTTACGATTTGACTTAATGATTTTGAATGGTTACGATATGACTAACGCAATGGTTACGATTCAACCAAGATTGTACGGTTACGAAAAGGTAAGGTTACGAAATGACTAGATACCGTGGTAAGGTATCTAAGGCCAATAGAAACCTTGGCCTAATCTTTAAAACTTTCACTTACATGGACAGAGAAATGTTCCTGTGTTTATACAAATCCCTTGTTAGACCCCATCTTGAATACACCATGGTGGTTTGGGCCCCCTACCTAAAAAAGGATATAATTACTATAGAAAATGTCCAAAAAAGAGCAACTAGTCAGTAGCACCAGAGTCCTGGCTCTTGTTTTTTCTGGAAAATGCCATTTTCTGCCTTGTGAACACTATAGCACCTTCATTTATTATTTGATCTTTACCAAGCTTGCACAGCTTGTTAATAGCAATGAAATCTTGGATGAGTTCGAAAAACAGCAAGATCGGACAACTTATACCGGAGTTGTGGCCCTTGATTTTGCTAAAATGTGCCATTTTCTGCCTTGTGAACACTTTAGCACCTTCATTTATTATTTGATCCTTACCAAACTTACACTGATTGTTATTAACAATGAAAACTCGGACAAGTTCAAAAACTAGCCAAAATCGAATGAGTAACAGCAGAGTTATGGCCGTTGATTTGCTGAAAAATGCCAAGTTCTGCCTTGTGAACACTAGCAGTAGCACCTTCATTTATTATTTGATCTTTACCAAACTTGCACATATTGTTAATATCAATGAAAGCTCGGAAGAGTTTGAAAACCAGCCAAATGGGATTAGTAACAGCAGAGTTATAGCCCTTGTTTTTCTGAAACTAGCTATATTCTGCCTTGCGAACACTCTTAACACCTTCATTTATTATTTGATCTTTATCAAACTTACACAGTATCACAGATTGTTAATATCAATGTAAGCTCAAGACAAGTTTGAAAACCAGCCAAATGGTATTAGTAACACTGGAGTTACGGCCCTAGATTTAGTTAAAAATGTTGTATTTTGCTCATTAAGACAGTAGGTCTTTCATTCGGCCAGATTTGAATGAAGCTTTGCAGGGATGATCAGTACCAAATCTAGTTATGTATATCGTCATCGTCTTCCAGTGGAATGATTTTGACAGAGTTATGGCCCTTTAAAGGTTTTAATATATATATACAAACTTTGTCCGGACTTTTTTTCATGAACCCCTGGCCAGATTTAAGTGAAACTTTGCAGGGATGATCAGTACCAGGCCTATTAGTGCATATCATCACTATGTTCCACTTGAATGATTTTTTGCTGTTATGACCCTTTAAAAATTAATGGTTTTACTACACAAACTTTGGACTATTTCTCTTGAACCCTTGGCTGGATTTCAACGAAACTTTGCAGGGATGATCAGTACCAAACCTAGTTGTGCATGTCATCGCCGTATTTTGGTTGAATGATTTTTGGCTGAGTTATGGCCCTTTAAAGGTTTTAATTTACAAATTTTGTCCGGGAACGTTCTCCTGAACCCCTGGCCGGATTTCAGTGAAACTTTTCATGGATGATCAGTTCCAGGCCTAGTTGTGCATGTCAGCGCCATGTTCCAGTTGAATGATTTTTGCGGCGTTATAGCCCTTTAAAGGTTTTGATACAAAAACTTTATCCAGACTAGTCTTTTCTGAACTCCTGGCCCGAATTTCAACAAATTTTGACAGGGAAGATGAGTACCAAGCCTATTTGAGCCTATCATCCTCTGTGTTCTGGTTGAATGAGTTATGGCCTAATATACACAAACTATATCCAGACAATTTTTCCTGAACCCAAGGCTGGATTTAAGTGAAACTTGGCAAGAATGATCAGTACCAAGCCTAGTTGCACATGTTGTTGTCTTGTTCCCCATCAAAGACTCCATATAGCAATTAGAGCGATCAGGCCCTCTTGTTTGATCGATATTTTGACCGATACAGTTACGTTCGATACAATAGGTACCGCTCTGACCGTACACAGCCAGATGAAATTGGCTCGGATTAGTTCTTTACATAATTTCTGGACTGCTATTTGACAACCGGCATAACGCAAACTTGGACCTGTTTTGAATGATTTGCTGGTTCAGGGCATTTTAAAACTTCATTCAAAAATAAGGAAGTATATAATGTACTTAAGTATTTGGTAGTGTTAGATGTACAAATTAATAGATTGTAACCGATCATCAGTTACTTTGGCATTTGATTATGATGATCGAATATGAAAGTCTGTAATCGATCATTGGTAAAATTATTTAATGTTAAAAATAGAAATAAACACGATTATCCACGAGACAAAGTTTAGGAAATACACATTGCATATACACAATAAACACATATCAATTATATTAAGTATTTTGCTGTTTAAAATAAAATAACAAAATAAAAATACAGACTTAAACAGCAAATTTCCTAAGTTCAAGGTCTAAACACAGATTAACATACGCATGCTGTTCTTCATATTGACTTACCTATTATAACCAATGATTGATCGGTTACATCCAACCGATTGTAACATATGATCGATTGTAAATTTCAACCGATTGCCCATCACTACTATTTAGTATTTACGTCTTAGAACTTAAAACTGGTGCTCATTATGAATTTTCATTTTACCAGTTGGAAGCTGCGCAGCTAGCCATTATTAAGAAATGGGTATATGTTATTAAGTATACAAACAGATGAGTAAGGGTACCGACATACAGCTTTTGACATATCAATCTTCTTCCTTGCTGAGTTGTTTTAGCTTCATATTTCAATTACTTTTCAGGTTTCAGTTTTGAACTCGATCGATACAGCACATGAAGATATGATTGTAAGTATGATTGGTTTGTTTAAGGAAAGAAAATGTTTGTCTTTAGCTATTGATTGGTACCAAACTCAGGGCTTGCACTGGCTATTGTTTTCTTTGTGCAACTACTTTCGCCAAATGAAAAAAATTAGAGCCAAATTGAAAACATAGGAGCCAAATATTTTCTTAATGGCACAAACTCGTGTGAAATTTCATGTAAACATAGTCCTCAAATCATAAATGTTTGGAGATAGTTAATTGTAACTCTGTTTGGAGATAGTTAATTGTAACTCTGTTTGGAGATAGTTAATTGTAACACTGTTTGGAGATAGTTAATTGTAACTCTGTTTGGAGATGGTTAATTGTAACTCTGTTTGGAGATGGTTAATTGTAACTCTGTTTGGAGATGGTTAATTGTAACTCTGTTTGGAGATGGTTAATTGTAACTCTGTTTGGAGATGGTTAATTGTTATTCTGTTTGGAGATGGTTAATTGTAACTCTGTTTGGAGATAGTTAATTGTAACTCTGTTTGGAGATAGTTAATTGTAACTCTGTTTGGAGATAGTTAATTGTAACTCCGTTTGGAGATAGTTAATTGTAACTCCGTTTGGAGATAGTTAATTGTAACTCTGTTTGGAGATAGTTAATTGTAACTCTGTTTGGAGATAGTTAATTGTAACACTGTTTGGAGATAGTTAATTGTAACTCTGTTTGGAGATAGTTAATTGTAACTCTGTTTACTGCCTAAAACAAACTGAGGTTACAGATAGAACTTTTAGAGTCACGTTGTATTGTTTTATAGTAGAAATCATGTTAGAACAGTTCGAAACATTTCGGAATTGGAAGCTCAGGTAACTAACCATTTCAAGAACAATATTTAAAATTGTATTGAAATTAGATTTACCATGTATTGTTTTGAGTATAGCAGGTTTGTAGAATCTCACAACATTTGTTTAAAATTGCAAAGAGTACAGTAAACAAAGAACAAAATATATTGCAATAAATTATTTCAATTTTATTTTATCAAGTATTATCACTAATAAATCGTATGCACGGACACATTTCGCATGAAGATCACTGCTACCTCATGTCTAGCCGTGTCCAGGTCAATGGACTGTTGAGAATCATAGACTGTCGATGGCTGACACCGCAGCAACATGATCTGAAAAAGAAATTTAAAATTTATTACACCCGGTCAACTTAATAATCTAACCACACATTATTATTAGTCAGCGGAGGAGGGACTATAGGATTGCACTCCGTCTGTCCGTCTGTCACACTTCGTTTTCGCTCAATAATTTCAGTTAGGAATGAGATATTGGAATGGAACTTTATGCGTAGGCAGCTTATATGAAAAGGAAGCTTGTGATTGCATTTCGGGTCACTGGGGGTCAAGGTCACTGTTACTAAAAATAGAAAAATGGTTTCTGCTCAATAACTTCAGTAAGGAATGAGATATTGGAAAAAAACTTTATGGTTAGGTAGCTTATATAAAAAAGAAAGCTTGGGATTGCATTTGGGGTCACTGGCCACTGCTACTAAAAAATAGGAAAATGGTTTCTGCTCAATAACTTCAGTTAGGAATGAGATATTGGAATGAAGCTTTATGGGTAGGTAGCTTGTATGAAAAGTTATGTTTAGTCTCATATTTTTCAGACAGTTAATTGGGCATTTTATGCTTCTAAATTTTAACAAGCTACCTAATGCAGTAACGCATTACATTGCTGTTATGTTACATTATGCATTTACATGTCCATGTGTCACTTTATCCAAGGAGAAAATTAATTATCCTCCAAAAAAAAAAAAGTACCCCACAATGACATTGTATTGCTTCTTCGTGTTGAACAATATATTTTTTGAAAAATAAATTCGATAAAAAAAATCTTACTTTGTTAAATAATAGCCAAATAATAGAAACATACACTGATACATGGTGAAATATTTTCCAACTTTGTCTAGATGTATAATTTTGAGATAGTATGTTTACAAGCCATTTTGACAACTGGCAATGTTGACACATTTACTACCTGTTGTATACGGACACTTGTATAATCAGCTATGTATCTGATGTACCGCGTCTATTATATATACCAGTATTGAGTAAACTTTAAAATATAAATAGATCCAAAATTACTTAACTGTTCCTCGTAAGAGATCGCCGATCGTTTTTGTAAATCAAGTTTGCCTCATCATGAAGCCATGCATTCAACCACACATAGCGGTATTTGCACATGTTATTTGTCAATATAAATCAGCTGAGTGTTTAAGTAATTAATCCATCATAAATGTATGATGTAATTTAATCTGCCAGCTGATTGTAAAAGCACAACCTTGCTAATCATTACCTGTTTATTGCAGTAATCGGTCACACCTAAGGCACGTGTTAGACTGGGTATTGATATTTTACTCGCTTTGAATGCTCTCCAGAGTAATTGCGCTTTACCCGTCCTTATCTGGGTGGGTAACGCTTGTGTCATTGAAAAAAATATGATTTCGATTCTTTTGCACAAATCATTTTCGCAAATTTGTTTTTTCTTGCACCATATTTCATTCTTATGCGCATTTTGTTATTTATAAAGTTTGTTGTTTCTGTGTATTGATCTACTTAGAAATTGAATATCTTGCAAATACATATTCTGTATTATGTGCAGTAACCTTCGCAAATCCAGTCAAGAAACTGTCTGTATACATGTATTTATCAAAAGACCTGTTTTAGACATAATGAATATTTTACTGTTATGCATATTGAAGGTAGTACCTCTGCTTTCAGCATGATGCACAACTAGACTATTATGGAACAAAATTGGCCACATGCTCCTCAGACAGGTCAATAAAAGTATTTGATGTGAAGGGTGGACAGCAGAGACTCATCTCAGATCTCAGAGGGTAAGTATTACCAACATTAATATGACTATGCTCATCTCACATCTCAGAGGGTAAGTATTACCAACATTAATATGACTGTATGCTCATCTCACATCTCAGAGGGTAAGTATTACCAACATTAATATGACTGTATGCTCATCTCACATCTCAGAGGGTAAGTATTACCAACATTAATATGACTTTATGCTCATCTCACATCTCAGAGGGTAAGTATTAACAACATTAATATGGCTGTATGCGCATCTCACATCTCAGAGGGTAAGTATTACCAACATTAATATGACTGTATGCTCATCTCACTTCTCAGAGGGTAAGTATTACCAACATTAATATGACTATGCTCATCTCACATCTCAGAGGGTAAGTATTACCAACATTAATATGACTATGCTCATCTCACATCTCAGAGGGTAAGTATTACCAACATTAATATGACTGTATGCTCATTTCATATCTCAGAGGGTAAGTATTACCAACATTAATATAACTGTATGCTCATCTCAGATCTCATATTTTCTGACTGATGTATCAATACAGAAATTCCTATCAATGGCATAGAATTTCCTAGTTTTAATATTTGTTGAGTATTGTCCAAAAATAACAGAATTAAAAGCAAAAAGTTACATATTACTTTTAATGGCAGTAAGGCTAAATAAAATAAAATGTGAGATTCTTTTTACATGCTTAAGCAAATATTAAAGGTATTTAGATACGCAAATTGTTTTCTTCCTTAAAAAAAACATTTAATGTTTTAGTTTTGTATTTTCCCACGTCAACACAATCATGCTTTTGATGAAATATTTCAATAAAGATATCTAGAGTCACACAATAATTGGATGGTGAGAGACCAGAAACCCCACAATTTTATTTGCCTAAAAAGCAGTTCAAATTTCATTTTCAGTCATGAGGGTCCTGTATGGCAGCTGGCTTGGGCACATCCGATGTACGGCAACCTTATAGCATCATGTGGTTACGACAGAAAGGTCATCATATGGAAGGAAACAAATGGAACATGGGGGAAATTGTACGAGTACTCAAACCATGACTCTTCTGGTATGTTAGCACCTATAGCACAGTTGCACATTATTGGAAATTCTTTATAAACCACTATGTGGTGAGCTAAAACATACAGTCATGTTGATGTTATTTTAAACAATTTAGACAATTTTCTTACAGATATGATCTGTTAATACTGTATTTGGCTACTTTGCTGTTGTTTTTTGACAGATTTACTGTAATCATACTCATTGCCAGGTTAACATTGGCAAAAATGAACGTGCTGCATGTGTGAGTATTGTTAGAACAGGTTGTTTGTTTCCAGCAATTCTAGCTGCTTTTACAGTGGTATAGGACAATTCATGCACTTAATTCATGCGCTATCTACTTCAGTTGATTAGTCTCATTAAATGATGGATTTGCTGATTTAGAAAATTAAATATGCAGCAAATTCCATGGCTTCTGCAGAGAGTGGGTTGGTGAAAACAAATCCTGGAAGTTAATAATGTGTATTTATAATTGTAGTGAACTCTGTGAGTTTTGCTCCCCACGAGTTGGGTCTGATGTTGGCGTGTGGCAGTTCAGATGGTTCTATATCTGTGTTGGCAAGTACCGGTGATGGAAGCTGGGACGCCAAGAAGATAAAGAGTGCCCACACAGTAAGTTTGTTCTCCAACTGACGAGGGAAATTGGATGTCATTAAATGTCCAAGTCTTATTTATTAACCGTAACTTTGAAATTTTGTGATAAGTCACGCATTGTTCCCAGTTATTAGTACTTAGTAAATTGAGTACCTTTTCATAGATTTGTTGCAATAAGGGAATATTTATAGGTTATTATATTTGTATTGGGATATATGCAAGAGTTCGTTTGCGTATTATTAAAGGGTCCTCCAAATTGAAATAACTTCCCTTTGTATTACAAAGATAATGATTAGCAGTTTCTAAAAATACATCGGTCAACATCGTAAACCTATTAGTTCATCGGTAAATCACGAATCCATTCGGCACATTTGCCCCTAATACACACCTGTCACGGAAACGTAACTGAAGTTTCACGGAAACAGCCGAATGGAAAACCCCTGTTGACGTCAAGCATTACCCATGGTTCATTAGAAACCAAAATGGCGGACACAAACGAAGTAAACAATGCGAGCGAAATGGAAAATGAACACATTTTGTTTACCCCATCCACTTTGATTTTGAGCGTATAAAGTATAAATGAAAACAATAAACGAATAATACAAATAAACTCATGGTATTGAATTCTTCAGTGTCTTCATCCTGTGACTGTGTCTCCGTCTGTGGGTCATCGGGGAATTTCGTCCGGTTTCAGCATTGGTTTTAAGTTTTCGATACCTACCATATTTACTCGAGTCTGGACACTCATTAATTCCGGACACCTAAATAATTGAAGGAAATAATAAAACTAGTGTTCGGACATATTAAGAAATCAATCTTATTTCAATAGTTTTGATGGTTTTATAAATTCGGACATCGGGAAAAGATGAACTATTCGCCGAAAATGACAGGTTAAAATTACGATCAACGACTTCTTCTAATTGCTGATTGCATCTTGATAATTACCAACAGAGGCAGCAGAATATACTTCAATGAATTTAATTGTGTTAATTTGTTTGATGCAATTAAATAAAAAGTTTTTGATCGTGATTTTTTACTGTTATTAACGAGCCATTTTGAAACAATTACATTATTACTGACCCATGCTATAAACATCCATATAAATTCTGTGTAATCGGTCAGGCGCGTGTTGAAACAATTGTTTAAACCAGGTAAAACCATTCCAATGTAGGTGTTACGGGTTGTTTTGTGTTGTTGCTGTAGTAGCTAGTGGGCAATTCCATTATCTGGCATTACCAGCAATAAAATACGGACTCCCTCACACAGGTAAAATGCTGTGCGATTTGATGTCTGTTTGTACAGACACATCAAATATTTTTTATTTCATACTATAAGCATGGCAAGCTTTGTTTTTTAGCTTAGATTTGAGGAATAACATGATGGTGCAATAAATGGAGAAAGAACACGACTATTTAATAATTTTAATTTATTTTCTGCAATACCTTGTATGTTTTTGTTTTGTAATAAAATAATCAACATGTTTAAAAATTGCATTGTCTCATTATTCAATAAAGATCATTGCTACATTTCAAACAAAATATAATAATTTAATATAATAAACTAAATGTCATAATTGTTCATTAGTTCATTGTTTACACATTTTTTATTAGTTCGCTGTTGTGGATTGAATCGCATATAGCCCAGTATACTATTACACAGTCCACACTAGCCAGCATATAACTACACTTGTGACTAGAACGTGACAGTTCCACAGATCAAACACTCACCGCAAAATTCAAAGCAATAACCCACTTTATCCGCGTGTAAAGTGTGTCTCGGTGTACTGATTTCACAGGTTTTACAGTTTTCCCAAGTTGAGTACCGCAATTTTAGACAGTTTATAGAATAGCCGAATAATTACCAATAAGTGATAATGGGGGATTTTCGCAATTACCGTAAACAGCGAAGGTGAGATAGCCCCGAACATCACAATTAAAAATACTTACCGTAGAATGTTAATTTACCGTTCCCTCTCAAAATATTACCGTTCCCTCTCAAAATATTCGGACATTGGCAAATATGAATTAATTTTGGAAAGTTATATTTCCGGACACCAAAAAAAATTATTACTTTATCCCGTCCGAAATGATAGAGTAAATACGGGTAATCTCTTTTTCGTTACATAAAGAGTCATCAAAATCTTTCTCAGTAAAATGGTCCGATCATACGCGAGAGTGCTCTGAAAAATTCCATTTCACAACGTTTTGCAAAACAAGTTCAATCCATTTAGTTTGATGGAAATGTGTGTAGACTTACACTGCCTTCCTGTTTATTTTTTCTACAAATGCTTAATGAGCACCTTTTCACCATGATGAAGACACGAACACATCAATAATATTCCAGGGTTTAAAACACTTAGGCTATTTGAGAAAAATGAACATCCAACAAGAGTAACGGTTTGTTTACACATAGATACGCGCCATAATTGATTATGTAAATAAGATAGTTTGTGTGGAAGATGTGATTGGTCAACCCCTTATGATGTCATTTTCCGAAGATCGATCGCGCACCAGTTTTTTTTGTGTACAGGTAAACTTCATACCTGTATAACTTGCATTTATCAACGATTTTTGAGAAAACGGACGACGACATTGACATTCTAGTATAATAAGCTTTCATTTAAAATCACTTCATTTTTAGCTCTACTGATCAGAGATCAGCAGAGCTTATGCCGTGGTGCGGCGTCCGTCGTCCGTCCGTCCGTCTGTCCGTAAACTTTTATTTGTAGCGACAACTCCTCTGAAACTACTGGATGGATATTCATAATACTTTACAGAAATGTTGCCCATAAAGTCTAGTTGATCCTAGCAAAAATTCATGTTGATGTAAAATCCAAGATGGCCGCCAAAGCTAAAAATAGAGTTTTAAAATACAAGTTTGTAGCGACTACTTCTTGAAAACTATAAGTGATATTGATATTGGACTTTTTCTAAAATGATCAGCATGACATGATGTTGATCCTTGTCAAAAATCGTTTTGATTCAACGTTAAACATGGCTGCCAGCGGCCATCTTTGTTTACATAGAGTTATATAGTAAAAACTTGTAGCGACTACTCCTCTGCAACTACTTGGCGGATTGTCATGAAACTTTACAGGAATGTTGCTCTTGATGTCTAATTGATCCTAGAAAAATTTCAGGTCGGCCGGAAATTCAAGATGGCCGTCACAGCTAAAAATAGATTTTTAAAAATAAGTTTGTAGCGACTACTTCTTGAAAACTATAAGTGATATTGATATGGGACTTTTTCTAAAATGATCAGCATGACATGATGTTGATCCTTGTGGAAAATTATTTTGATTCGACGTTAAACATGGCTGCTAGTGGCCATCTTTGGTTACATGGAGTTATATAGTAAAAACTTGTAGCGACTACTCCTCTGAAACTATTTGACGGATGTTCATGAAACTTCACAGAAATGTTGCTCTTGATGTCTAGTTGATCCTAGAAAAATTTCAGGTCAGCCGGAAATTCAAGATGGCCGCCACAGCTAAAAATAGATTTTAAATAAATAAGTTTGTAGCGACTACTTCTTCAAAACAATTAGAGATATTGATATGGGACTTTTCTAAAATGATCAGTATGACATGATGTTGGTCCTTGTCGAAAATCGTTTTGATTTGAAGTTAAACATGGCTGCCAGTGGCCATCTTTGTTTACATAGAGTTATATAATGAAAACTTGTAGCGACTACTCCTCTGAAACTACTTGACGGATTTTCATGAAACTTCACAGGAATGTTGCTCTTAATGTCTAATTGATCCTAGCAAAATTTCAGATCGGCCGGAAATTCAAGATGGCCGCCACGGTTAAAAATAGATTTTCAAAAAAACAAGTCTGTAGCGACTACTTCCTGAAATCAAAATCAATCAGTAGAGCTTCAAGGTCATTGACCTCTTGTTCAATTTGGAGGACCCTTTAATATTGTGCGACTTTAGGAGCACAATATTTATGCACAGAAGAACGAGTGTATATATCCCAATATAAATATAATAACCTTTTTTATTGCATATGCATTTTTAAATTAAAAACTAAAATAGGTTGCAACATTTAATTTTCACCAAAAATATTTATTTAAAACAAGCGTATCATCGTTACATCGTGGGAATTTTCACAATGAAATCAACATTGTTTACATCAGGTGACATACTTTCTTTGACATGAACAGAAAATTGCACCAATCACGAATGAGTATACCTTACACACCCATTAGGACTTTACTACACGTTAATATGAGCGAATATTGACGTTTCCTATTACATTAAAGGTAAACGGAGCTTGTAAATGCTTTTAAATGTATGTATGAAATATCACGTTGTAGAGACGACATGATACCCCACCCAGTCACATTATACTGACACTGGCCCGACCAGCCCTAGCACTACTCTTTATGTGCTTATGATTTATAAAAAAAACTTGCAAATATAACCAGTTTCCCGACCAGACGTATTCATAAACAATAATTAGGCCGGAAGAAACAAGAGACACAGTTTATATAGCATGTTCATCTTTTATATTTAACAAAAGCGCATTATAATGTTTTTCCTTATATTTGGACAGACATCCACAATTTTTTAACTTACCTGCTGCTCTCTCAGCTGTAAAAGTGTCATTCTGTATAACTTTAATTCTGACATTGTACCTTTCATGATCGTGTGTCCTAATGTATAATTCCATATTCAGATTGGCTGTAATGCAGTTAGTTGGGCACCGGCCCTGGCCCCCAATGCTTTGTTTGATCAGACAGGCAGACAGACAATGGTGAAGAAGTTGGTCTCTGGGGGATGTGATAATCTAGTCAAAATTTGGAGGTACGTATATGTCTCCCTAAACTATTGGAGGTACGTATATGTCTCCCTAAACTATTGGAGGTACGTATATGTCTCCATAAACTATTGGAGGTACGTATATGTCTCCATAAACTATTGGAGGTACGTATATGTCTCCATAATCTATTGGACATACGATATGTCTCCCTAAACTATTGGAGGTACGTATATGTCTCCATAAACTATTGGAGGTAAGTATATGTCTCCATAATCTATTGGACATACAATATGTCTCCCTAAACTATTGGAGGTACGTATATGTCTCCATAAACTATTGGTGGTACGTATATGTCTCCATAAACTATTGGTGATTTTACACCGCGTTACATATTAAGAATGACCACTGTTGAGATTTAAAAAAAAAATCGTGAAAGTGTGTTGTCATGGTGTCGACCAATTTGCTTTTTTTGCAAATATCCGTAGTTTGTATACATAGCTTATAGATGGTGTTTTACATATAGTTTAGGCACTAGATCCAAGTGTTTACATAACTAGACCCAAGTGTATACATAGCTCAATGACTGGAGTGTTTCACATATAGTTTAGACATTAGACCCAATTGTATACATAGCTCATTGACTGGGGTGTTTCACATATAGTTTAAGACACTAAGCTGCTTGTTTGGCCAGTAATACCATGCACTAATGAAGAGTTTGTAACATAGACTGTCAGGCTGTAGAGTGAATAAAGCCAGTGCTTATTAACGGCCATTTAGGTTTATTTTAACCCATAATGGAGGTAAAAAGTGGTTATGCCATGTATAGTAAAAGCTGAATAATAATTACTGCCAAATTCATGTTATTTCACACAATGTCACCATACGTTAATGGAAACAACTGATTCGAGAACTATCTCTTTTTTATTTTAATATATAATATAATAGGATTATTACTACAGTAACGGTTCTCTAGTAATAATCCTTTTATTATATACACATCATTAACATAGAAATATTTGCATTGCTATTGCATACACATTCTATAAAGCATATTATTTCTCTATAAAGTGCAGCGGGAAATGTATGTAGTTTTAAGGTGTTGGTGTTCATTGGTCTGACCTACTTGTTTTGTTTGTATGGCGTAACGTCATCTTGACGTTCTCGTGCATAGTGGCGTAAAACGCTTAAATCATTGGAAAAACCGATGTTCTATTTTTAGTAAGATAGTGATACTAATTCTATTTTTAGTAGCATAGTGATAACCTCTAGTGTGATACAGGTTGTTGTATTCCATTGTAAGAAAATGAAGGTACTATGTACATATTATTGATAGGTATATGATAAAACGTATGTTTACATCTGGGTATTGTCATGTAAACACTACCTGTACTATAAATAAGACCTATCCGCCATCTACCAGCATTTTGTATAAGTGCAGTGTTTAATGAGGCACAACATAGTAGTACATTAGTACACAAGTTGTCACTATATTGTATTGAAAGAATTTATTCAGCATAGTTTGAAAAGCATTATTCTATTTATTAATGGGGTTGCTTGATTCTTCGTAGTGATTATGACTTTCAAAAACTTATTTAAATTGTTGTTTTATTAGCTCTACTGGCCTTCGGCCAGCAGAGCTTATGGGATGCCGAGTTGTCCGTCGTCCGTCCGTCCGTCCGTTGTTAACTTTTGTCTCGTTAAGACGATAGGGCCTTCATTTTTCATCCAATCTTTACCAAACTTTAACAAGTTGTTAATATCAATGAAAGCTCGGATGAGTTCGAAAACCCGCCAGATCGGCCAAGTAACAGCGGAGTTATGGCCCTTGATTTAGTTAAAAATGCTATATTGCTATATTTTGCCTCGTTAAGACGATAGGGCCTTTATTTTTCAACCTATCTTTACCAAACTTTACCACATTGTTAATATCAATGAAAGCTCGGACAAGTTCGAAAACCAGCCATATCGGACTAGTAACAGCGGAGTTATGGCCCTTGATTTAGTTAAAAATGCTATATTTTGCCTCGTTAAGACGCTAGGGGCTTCATTGTTCATCCAATCTTTATCAAACTTTATCAGATTGTTAATATTAATCAAAGCTCGGACAAGTTCGAAAACCAGCCATATCGGAATAGTAAGAGCGGAGTTATGGCCCTTGATTTAGTTAAAAATGCTATATTTTGCCTCGTTAAGACGATAGGGGCTTTATAGTTCATCCGATCTTTATCAAACTTTATCAGATTGTTAATGTCAATGAAAGCTCGAACAAGTTCGAAAACCAACCATATCGGACCAGTAACAGCGGAGTTGTGGCCCTTGATTTAGTTAAAAATGCTATATTTTGCCTCGTTAAGACGATAGGGGCATCATTGTTCATCCAGTCTTTACCAAACTTTAACAGATTCTTTAGTTATGGCCCTTGATTTAGTTCAAAAACTTCCAAAAAAACGTAAATGGCAGTCACTCGCTTCATTGATGTTATAAGAGCCATGTTAGCCAGTAGAGCGTCCACAGGCCCTCTTGGGCCTCTTGTTTCATATTTTAACAACCATAAGCAGATACAGAATGCACCAACAGATGATGATTACATCTGAGAGAGCTCATGTAGCACAGTATTGTGTAATTGGGTTACTTCTTTATGAAGTTGGAAACAAAAAAGGTTGGTAACCTGGATTGATACAGGATCCATGCGTGTAAACTTCCCTGCTCATGATACTAAAAATAGTTACGATATAATGGAAAGTGTGAATACAAGTTGCTTGGTGTTTTTCAGAGAGGAAGATGGACAGTGGATCGAGGATCAGAAGCTGGAGGGCCACAGTGACTGGGTCCGGGATGTGGCGTGGGCACCATCCATAGGCCTCCCCATGAGTATCATAGCTAGTTGTTCACAGGTAGGTCATCTTTACGATTTAAACACTATTTATTGCAATAGACTATGCAAACCATAAACAGATTGACAATACAGCTTAAGTGGGGGTATATGGGGGTAGTCCTCATGCATTAACCGAACAGTGGAAATATGTGAGCGCAAAGAGTGGAATATAGAGGTAATAGTGCTTAACTATTCTAGCCATGAACAGAGAACAGGCTGAAGTTGGTGCTAAGAGTGGAATATGGCGGTAATAGTGCTTTAACTATTCTAGCCATGAACAGAGAACAGGCTGAAGTTGATGCTAAGAGTGGAATATGGCGGTAATAGTGCATTAACCATTCTGGCCTTGATATGACTTTAGTCGGTGCTACCACCAGAAAGAGATGCAGTTACACCGAGTTTGCAGTTTAATAGTATTTGTTGACATCAGCAATTTCCCAGGCCTCTTTCGTTTTGCATAAAAAATGTTCTCCCACATTGCAGGATTGTCGAGTGCTCATCTGGACTAACGATGGCACGGGCAACAACTGGACATCTACCGTGCTAAACAAGTTCAAGGATGTGGTGTGGCATCTCAGTTGGTCCATCACAGGCAACATTCTCGCCGTGTCAGGTGGAGATAACAAAGTAGGATTGGTCAATAATTATTATTATTTACATACATTGAGATTTTCGTTTCAAAAGGTGAGATGTCACTTGACATGAATTACATTGCCACAACATTACGTAGTCTTTTTGATGTCACAATGTTTGTTATCAACAAGCCCTACCTTGTTTTTCATTTGTAACGGTTTCCTGACGTTTGAAAAAAACTGATTGTTACTGTTTAATTGAATTTTTTTTTGCAAGAGATAACGTTATTCTTGCTGTTGACATGAATGCACAGAGAGAGACATTAAACATACTAGTTACATTTTACTTTAATTAGACACATATTAACAGTTTCAAGTGCACATTTTAAGTAGTCTTCTATCTTCCTTGTGTTAATGCTATTTTCACAAGATTCATATTTTGATAACTGTAATTTCATTCTAGGTCAGTTTATGGAAGGAAACGCTCGAGGGACAGTGGGTATGTATCAGTGATGTGAAGAAAGGTCAAGGTCAGGTCACAGACGGACAGTTGCACGCCAGCTGAGATTTGTTCTCCTCATCTTATAAACATTGTTCATCGTGTGGAATAAACTTATGAGTAGACTGAATCAGGCATGAAAAGAAGAGCAAAAGATTGTGTCTTAAAATAACAATAATGATTGAGGATTCTTCTCAATACGAGAACTTCAGCTACCAAACGATAGATACGTCATTGATAGATACATCATTGGCATTGGGTCTCGCTCAACATAGAGGTCATGTTAATATGGGGACAACTGTAAATATAAATCTCATCTAAAAGATGACTCAAACAAAGGCTATTGTGACCTCTTCAGAGATTCAGATATAAAAATTCAATTTTAACCAGTTCGGACATTATTAATAGTCATTTAGGTGTAAAAATTGTTTTTTTCTCAATTTTTGCCTTTGCTGCAGCGAGCATTGAATGAGTCCGAAAAAATAATAACTGACAGTTCCACAGACCGCTTGACGATAGACAGACCAGGGCTCAATCTACTGGGCGATTCGGGCAAAGAACACGCCCACGATCTCTTGACTTCGCCTTGGCAGCACATCAAAGCGAAGTTCAAGTCGCTTTAATTTTCCGGGGTGACAGTTATCAATTATATCAATAATAAGTATCTGGCACGTGGTCATAATCAGTGTTATACATGGTCAAGTCCACCTAATCCCCAGGGGGCTAATTACAAACTATCAGTATAGCTCCCGGCATAATCGGTGACACTGTGACGGTCACTAAATACTACTGGAATACACACGAGTGTCAACACGAATCCCACTCCCACAATGTGCCTTATTGGCCAATTGAATCGCTCGAAACGGCTCAGCCACGCAAAGAAACAATCATAATAGCCAATGAGTGCAACGTTTACATATTGATTTGTTAATCGAAAATTGAAAATTACTGTTGCATTCATTAGCCTAAAGGTGATAATTGTCCGTTTATTTGCATTTTTTATTGACTTACAGAGGAATGTTGTTTGTGAAAATTAAAGTATAGCACATGGTGTAAAATCGAAAGTAGACCTTAATCTCGAAGCAAAATGGCTTTAGATTAATAATTAACCGTAAGTTGGAACTACACGCTGTCACATGAAAAATTGTATAATTTCTCTTTAAATTAATGTTATTGTGATCAGATTTCATTTTATTTGTTGAAGTTACAAAGGAAAAAGCATGCATATTTAGAACGCATTTAATAATCTTCAACTTAGGGGAAAGCACTCATGCGATCTGGAAACAAGGAAGTGAAATAATTATGAGAAAAAATATGAATTGCTTTGATCATAAATGTTAAAAATGGTTATATTTATATACAGTTAACAGTTTTAATTACTTTTCAATAATGTCTGCATATTAAAATGCCTCCCTGGAGCACCTGCACTTTGAAAAGGTTACGAAATCGTAAATCACTGTATAAAAATTGGTGGGTGGGGTAATGCAAAAAAATCGAACTTCTAAATGTTTACCTGACACTTCCAAATTCAATACACAGGGAGTCCCAAATTCCTAAATTTGAAGCCCTAATGATAATGAGAGATTATTACCTAAAGGTACTATGGTATTGCTGAGATCAGTATTTAAAAAGGTATAGTAATTAATTCATTATCATAGAAATTTGCATCAATATTTCAAGTTCATATAATAGAGTAAAAAGAATTAGTGTGCAGTACACTGTATTCTCAGTCTGCATTGCAGTATACATGGTGATGACTATTTCGCATGAAGTCTCCCTAAATTCTCTCCACTTCTCCCTAAAATCATTTGAGGGAGAAGTGACCTCTCTAAATGTCTGGGCTAGATTGAGCCCTGCAGACCACTTGATGGACAGACCACTTGACAGATAGAAAGACCACTTGACAGATAGACAAACCACTTGGCAGATGGACCAACAGATCAGAAGGGGTGACAAGTTACAACTATTAATAATAATTTTAAAACGTAAATGTTATGTTAATGGTTACATGGTTTTGCCAAAGACCATTGATGGAATTATTATTTGATAATTACTGTATTGTGTACATTATTTGTAAATAGTATTTTATTGTCGGAGATTGCTTAGTGTATCTTTGTTGTACTTACTTTGATAAAAGGTACGTCTGTCCCTCAACTGATTGTGACTTGTATCTTTCAAAGTATAATGTCTACAATAATGAAACTTCGTACACATCTTCAACATGATCCAAAAAATACATCAGATGAAGGCCCATAACTCCCTGCTTCATATTTATGAATTAATCTTCTTTGAAGAAGGTTTAACCTGGAACTTAACTTTGCCTTTTACAAGTGATTTTGGTTAATATCTTTTTAAGTATTATGTGTACAACAATGAAACGATGGGCGTTTATGCCCCGCTGGGCGGTGCTCATTTTGTGATTCCACAACATTGCCGACAAGTTTAATTTCTGAACTAGTCTCATCACATAGTTCTAACCAGAATTGTTAAAAATTTCCATAAATCCTTGCTCCTGAGATGTTGGTATGTAAGCCATGTCTTATCTAAGTGCTATTGTGATATACATATATTTTGGTTAAGAGAGAATTGATTATCATTTAAACAGAGTGTTTACAGTTTCGGTTTTCATCTCAGCCTGTGAAATTGCTCTGTTCTAAGCTAGTTTTATTTTATTTGGCATTTTTGGAAAATGAGGTTGTTTAGTCCATATAAAGTTGTATTAAATTCTCTAGATTTCTATTCCACTGGAAGGATTAATTCATGCTTGTAATTTCTTTGCAAAATTGTGCAACTTGCAGATAATGAAACGGGCTAAAAACATTCAAAATACCTAGTCAAAGCACGAGAAAGATTGGGCCAAAAACACGTAAAACTAAAACAAAAGATAGTTGTTTGTAAATACCTGCAGCCAATGTTCTTGTGTATTATTGCAGTAAATTTAATATTGTCTCAAGATAAAAACACATTTGATGAAACATTAAAATTACGATATTAAAGTGTATTGAAGTTCATCATTAATTATTGCACTGTATCACTGAATAAATAGTTGTGTAATACCATTGCTACTTGTGTTTGGTTATTCCATTTATTCTTTTTATCTCTACTGGCCAATGGCCAGGCAAGCTTATGCGATCACTTTTCGTCCGTCGTCCGTCCGTCTGTTAGCAATTTTATAAAATTGACATCTCTGAAACTGCTTAAAGGATTTTGATGAAACTTCATCACAATATTACTTGGGAGGGCCCCTCTCAGATTTGTGTTTTTCATGGCTGCCAGTCATCCAAGATGGCCACCATGGCTAAAACTAGGTCAAATTTAAGGAATTTTCAAACGACATCTCCTCCGAAACCACTTATTCCAATCTTGTGAAATATCATAAACTTGTTCCTTGGGTTGGCCTCTATCAAGTTTGTGTTTTTCGTTATCGTCGAATAATCAAAATGGCCATCACGGCGACTCAAAGTTTACATAGAGTTATATAGGAAAAGGCTAAAACCGCTTGAAGGAATTCGATTAATAAAAAATAAAAATAAAATAAAAAAAAAATTATAAAAATTTAACCCATAAACCAAGGTTTCCCATGAAGAAAAAGAAATATGCCTCCTGTGAGATTTGAACCCACGACCCTTTGATTTTGGAGTGTGCATTACCAAATATTGAAAAAGGGCCGTAACTCCGGGGTTACTTTTCTGATCTGTCTGGTTCTTATAGTGAGTGGGGCAGATTGGTGAAAAAAATGTGCATTATTTGACAAAAGCAGCAAACTTTGCACATAGCTAGACTATACCATACTGAAAAGATTTGGCTATAGACTCACGTCAGATTTTTCAAATGGCCACCATTTTCAAAATGGCCGCCAAATACGTAATAAATAATCAATTGAACCTATATGTATCGGGTTTTAACAAAATATGTTATGGCAATCACAGCAAATTCCACAAAATTAAAGAGAAAGGGTCAGGACATATTATTCGGGTATATTTTAAGTTCAAAATTGCTACCATTTTCAAAATGGCCGCTAAAACATTTTGAAAATAGTAAAAAGTGTTTAATAGTTGTTTGTTAGAAAGTGATTAATATGTTGAGATGTTTTCACTCAGTTTTCTTGACATGGTATTTGTTTGTCAATATTGGAATAAAGAGTTATTTAGAGGCACCCTATAGTTAAGGTATTAAGGTATTTACACGTTTAATTACTAAAAATAATCTTCTTATTATCAGAAACTGTCGGTTCATTATAAAATATATTTAATATAAATTATCTGACTTGGTAAACCTTTTCCAGACAAAACAAGTAAACCAAAACCGAACGCGAAGACATTTTATTCTAAACTAGTTGCCGAGCAGAAACCATGGAATTGGCCTGAAACCCAATTTGAAGATCATAATGGCATTTTGCGTTGACGCCTTCATATTTAAAATGGAGGCATTTAAAATATCGGAGACCTGTTTGAATACTATAGATGGACCAGTGCCCTTGTGGCAAATGTAAACTTAGCTAAAGTTGTAGATTCCTTTCTGAAATAAACACATGTATCAGGGAATGCTCATCAAGTGATTATCATACTTACGGTATACCGGGCCTACAGTTATTACACTGAGAGTGTGAGCAAGGCATGCCATGCCGACCACTGAGTATTGCACACGATGGTCATAAAGAGAAACTGAAAGTTTGCAATTGCAGTTACACTTTAAATTGTAGTCACCTATGTGTGTGTGTGTGTGAGATAAACTTCATTAATGTTGTCTCAATACCCATTGAACTAGCTTACTAACAGAAAATAAGACCATAAAAGAAGATGGAGGTGCAGTATGTGCTGAAAACACATGGCAGCTTGATGATCTCTGAACCAGATATGGCCCGAATTATCTGTTAATTTCAGTTACTGCAGTGATTCATCAGGTGCTGCCAAAGAAAGGACTGCGATCTTTGCCATCATGAATAAGTTAAATATGTTCATACTAGTAAGACAGATTGAATGACAAAGTAGAGGAATTAGCAAAATATATTCAAGGACAATGAATATTTATTGGTGCTTGACTTACATTACATAGAAGACTCTCGTGTGACAGAAATTGCTTAACAAATAGGTAAAGTATGTCATGCATGACATGTTTGTAACTGAGCTTATAGACGACATAACCAAGTCACTTTTTCAACAGATAAACCAGAACACGTCTCCTTAGTGATCACCAACTTACAGCATATTTTACAACTTGCTTTCTCCTCTCGCATATAAGGTTTGGATTAAGGTTCATCTGATGTCTGACCAGCCCTTTCTAACTTTGGAAACTTATTTGGATTTTAAGCAGACAATACGAGCTCCTTTATAATGCCGCATTATGCATGCAAAACATAGTAAGTATGATTAGCAGTTCAGTTACACGTTGAATGTCATTTGCAGAAAGTTTAATAGGGGATACATCAGCCATGATGAATATATATACCTGAAAGCGTGACAGCCATCATGCAAAACAAAAGCAGAGCTCTGGTTACCTGGCTCAGCAATCGGTTGCGATAGAAGAGAAACTAAACACGTTCAATGAAACCGATGAAGATGTGCTTTGTATCAAACAACGAGAGTAGGATACTGACTGATCTCCATCAATTCACTGAGAGGTTGATACAGTGCGTGTGTTGTATATACAGACTGATCTCCATCAATTCACTGAGAGGTTGATACAGTGCGTGTGTTGTATATACAGACTGATCTCCATCAATTCACTGAGAGGTTGATACAGTGCGTGTGTTGTATATGGCAGATTATGCCAAACAAGACTTCACTAAACTTATGATATATGCAGTAGGCAAAGACGTTGTAGTACATGTTATAATGGTACAGACTCAGTACATACAGTTTGATGAGTTAGTTAGGTTATGGGTTAGTTTTAGGAGTTAGGAATCACTTTAGATGCTTCGTTACACATTGTATTGCCTAATCATTAGGTCCTATACACCAAGACTCATAGTTGCTTTTCACATTTACTAAATGTAATGAAATATCTTCATTTGCTGAAAGAGGTAAAACCTGTGTTTGGAAAACCTGGAAATACTATGTTCAGGTTGCACAAGCTTTCCAATTCCAAAAGTTGTGCTACTTGGAAAATGTGTTTTCCTGATGTATAATAGAGAAAGTACATGTACATCTTACAAAGGAGTGTTGACATTCAATGGTTCCAAGATACAACAAGTCCATGTCACCAATTGCAGCAGCTCTTATCAAGCACACCTGCCTAGTTGTTTAACAGACTGGACATTTGTTGGAGACGTGGCCTTTAGGTCCACCCCTGAAATACCAACATCCGGTGACTGGAGTGTGAAAGAGGATATGTTGGAGTCATTCTTGATAACACTGCTGCTGGGCTTAGTGTTTACAAGGAATTTCTTAAATGTAGATGTCAAAGAGACAAGTGTGTGACCAATAACGTGTCAAAGCAGGCATCCCGTTAGTTTTGCTATTTCATATGAAAATGTTTTAAAATCAGTATTAATAATGTAAATAGTTCAAAGGAAATTAGTTTTACATATTGCTAAT
Source organism: Cyrtodaria siliqua (assembly GCA_037043455.1). Taxonomy (NCBI): domain Eukaryota; kingdom Metazoa; phylum Mollusca; class Bivalvia; order Adapedonta; family Hiatellidae; genus Cyrtodaria; species Cyrtodaria siliqua. Next base: position 55,377 of record JAWPHD010005673.1, on the reverse strand, counting down.
TGGCAAAATTATTGCACCAATACTATATTGGAACCTGTAATAGAATAGCCATGAACAATTAAAAAATTCTGAGTTTATTATCCGCCTTCGGCGGCGGAGGGATATTAATTTGGCGTTGTCCGTCCATCCTTCCGTCCGGAGCCATATCTTCATAACTTCAATTTGGATTTTCATTACACTTGGTAATAATGTTTATCCTGATAGTAGGACGACAGACAGCTATTTTTTCCGGAATCGCCCCAGTAATGCCGGAGTTATTGCCCTTTAATTGCTAAAAATTGCTTAATTCGTCCGTCCACAGCCATATCTTGATAACCACATGTTTGATTTTCATTAACTTCATTATAATGTTTATCCCAATAGTGGGATGTGACGCAGCAAATTTATTTCGGAATCGTCCTAGTAACGCCGGAGTTATTGCCCTTTAATTGCTAAAAATTGCTTAATTCTGTCCGTCCACAGCCATATCTTGATAATCGCTTGTTTGATTTTCATTAAACTTCATTATAATGTTTATCCCATTAGTGGGATGTGACGCGGAAAAATTATTTCGGAATCGTCCTAGTAACGCCGGAGTTATTGCCCTTTAATTGATAAATGTCCCCTTGAATTATTCAGACCGTGGGTTCAAATCTCACAGGAGGCATATTTTTCTTCTTTTTTTTTTTAATTATTTCCATTTTTTCATGAGAAACCTTGGTTCATGGGTTCAATTTTTCTAAAAAAAAAAAAGAAAAAAAGATTGATTTTTTTTTGATTTTTTTCATAATGTACCTTGGTTCATGGGTTCAGAGCTTAGGGGCTCTTGTTGGATCAGTTTTACAAACAAGTCATTTTTAATTTTTATTAGTATTTTTTTTTTAGTATATACTTTTTTTTATTAGTATTTTTTCTCATAGCCTTGGTTCATTTTTTCTTTAATAATGGGGGAGATTAGGGGCCCTTGTTGGATCAGTTTTACATTGAGTTCAAAAATCTTCTCCGAAACTACAAGAGATAAAGGTTTAATATTTTTATTTATTATCAGCTTATGGATCCTCTACCAGTTGACCCTTGGGTCAAATTTGGCCCCGCCCCAGGTGTCGCAATTTTACATAGACTTAAATATATACGCAAAAACTTTAAAAATCTTCTTCTCTGAAACTACAAGAATCAAAGGTTTAATATTTTGTATTTACACTCAGCTTATGGTCCTCTACCAAGTTTTTTTGAATGGTGACCCTTGGGTCAAATTTGGCCCCACCCCAGGGGTCACGTTTTACATAGACTTATATAGTGAAAAACTTAAAAAATCTTCTCTAAAACTACAAGAGCCAACAGTTTAATATTTTGTATTTACACTCAGCTTATGGTCCTCTACCGGTGACACTGGGGTCAAATTAGGCTCTGCCCTTGGGTCACATGTCAAACTTTGAGTGTTTGTATTAATGAAAGTTTGATTTATTTTAAAGCTAGCCAAACTTGAGCCAAATACATCCCTCCCACTGAAAGAACAAGATCATCTGATAGTAGCCATAGTAATGAGATGAAGTAATCAGATTGATAAATATCACATGGCCAGGTAATTAAAAAGTAATCATTGATATACAATTCTACATTTCTTGTATATTACTATATTATACACACCTGCTAATATTACACCCAGTCCAGCCCTTTAGTCCCACAATAAAAGTCACTGCCTTAAAATGGTACCTTTTTTTTCTTCAAATTAACTATTGTGATGAATTTTCAAAAATACTATCTAGTAGATATTCGAATTTATGAAGGCTCAAGGTCATGATTTATACTAGTTAAAAAGAAAATCCGAACACATTTCTTCCACTCAAGGATAATACATCATTCGGCGGGGGATATACATCATTTGCTGGGGGATATACATCATTCGCTGGGGGATATCAATTCATCGAATTTGCTTGTTATAAACTAAAAACCTCTAATGAAAATGAATCAAGATGAGACTTAAACACCCTTCAGAAATGCTTAAGGCTAAAGACAAACTAGGCTCAGATTTGGCATAGTATGTATTTATGTGTAAAGCCCCTGAAGTATAGGAGTGTATCTAACAACTATTTATTGAAGTATAGACATACACCTAAACAACACCTTTGTAAAACACATTTTGTGTCCCGTGTACAAAAAAACCTAAAACAAAACAAACAAAAAAAACACAACTACTTTTAGCATTTTTTTGGCGACCATTTTGAAGAGAAAATGACCAACATTATATTATATATTTTATTCTCTATCAATGTCCTGAATTTGGTGTGTTTACAATAACAACATTTGATGAAACCAATTCATTATGGGCTTCATGAATTCTTTATGAAATATTCGGTGGCCATTTTGAAAATGGTGGCCATTTTGAAAAATCTGACATGGGTCCATAGCCAAAAATGTTTAGTAGAGTATTGTCTAGCTGTGTGGTAAGTTTGGTGCTTTTGTCACAAAATGCACAATTTTACCAATATTTGTCAACATTCTGCCCCACTATTAGAGCTTTCTTTGATATCAACAATCTGGCCAAGTTTGGGAAAGATCGAATACAAAATGGTGCTGGAGTGTTCACAAGGCAGAAAATGGCATTTTTCAGAAAAAAACAAGGGACATAACTATGGTGATACTGACCCAACTTAGCTGGTTTTGGAAATTGTCCAAGCTTTCGTTGGTATTAACAATCTGTGCAAGTTTGGTAAAGATCAAATAATAAATGAAGGTGCTAGAGCGTTAACAAGAGAATGGCATTTTTCAGGGGGAAAAACAAGGGCCATAACTCCGGTATTACTAATTCGATTTGGCTTGTTTTCGAACATATCCAAGCTTTTATTGATATTAACAATCTGTGCAAGTTTGGTAAAGATCAAATAATAAATGAAGGTGCTAGAGTGTTCACAATACAGAAAATGGCATTTTTCAGAAAAAACGAAGTAATAACTCTGGTGTTACCGATCCAATTCAGCTTTTTTTCAAACTTATCCAAGCTTTCATTAGTAATAACAATCTGTACAAGTCTGGTAAAGATGAAATAATAAATGAAGGTTCTAGAGTGTTCACAAGGCAGAAAATGGCATTTTTCAGAAAAAAAACAAGGGCTATAACTCTGGTCTTACTGACCCAATTTAGCTGATTTTCGAAATTGTCCAAGCATTGGTATTAACAATCTTTGCAAGTTTGGTAAAGATCAAATAATAAATTAAGGTGCTAGAGCGTTCACAAGGCAGAAAATAGCATTTTTTCAGAACATACAAGAGCCATACTTACGGTGTTACTGATCTGATTTGGCTGGTTTTTGAACTTGTCCGAGCTTTCATTGATATTAACAATCTATGCAAGTTTGGTAAAGATCAAATAATAAATGAAGGTGCTAGAGTGTTCACAAGGCTTAATATGGCATTTTTCAGCAAAACAAGGGCCATAACTCTGGTGAAATTAATCTGATCTGGCTGGTTTGTGAACTTGTCCCAGCTTTCATTGATATAAAGACTCGATTAATAATGAAGGCCCTAGAGTGTTCACAATGCAAAAGTTAACGGATGATGGACGACGGAGAACTCGTCATCCCATGAAGGCCAGCAGAGCTAAAAACTGATGCGGCTACAATGATGGATTTTATGGCTTTAAACATGTTGCCCGTCTACAAAACACATATCCCTTAACCACAAAAGTACTCATTTGTAAGAATGTCCGTTGTCTTGAACTTTTCACCTCGAAAAGCACTTTGCCCTTTTTAACCAAACTTCATGGATGAACCTTAGATCAGTAGCTCAGAAAGTTTGTTAAAATTAGGTCAAGCCAAATCCAAGCTGGCCACTATTTAACAAGAGGGCCAAATGGCCCTGATGACTTGTCCATTTTGGTAACAAATTGGGATCATAAGTTCATAAGATGATTTTTCAAAGATTTTCCAATATAACTATTTTAAACTAGTATCCACATGCTATTTAGATTTAAAACCGGATCACCATTTGAACACACTTCAGAAAATGACTAGAAATTGTTATTTTCCATGGGACAAAAACGTATGGCTCCCCCACTCGCCCAAACAGACATAATTGACGACTCTAGGTCCAACTGTTCTCTATTGATCTGAGATCGTTTTGATATTTAATATCCCTGTGACTGTATCTACTATCTGTATCAGTAAGGCCACATAAAAAAATATGTGTGGTTCAGGTACCCCGACCGACCCTATTTTTTTAAGGGGCCGACCCTAAAACTTTTTATGCAAAAATTAAAAAATAAAAAAAATAAATAAAAAAAAATAAATAAATTAAAAAAAAAATAATTAAAAAAAACAAATAAAAAAACAACAAATAAAAACAAGAGGTCAATGACCTTGAAGCTCTGCTGATTGATTTTGATTTCAGGTAGTAGTCGCTACAGACTTGTTTTTTGAAAATCTATTTTTAACCGTGGCGGCCATCTTGAATTTCCGGCCGACCTGAAATTTTGCTAGGATCAATAAGACATCAAGAGCAACATTCCTGTGAAGTTTCATGAAAATCCGTCAAGTTGTTTCAGAGGAGTAGTCGCTACAAGTTTTCATTATATAACTCTATGTAAACAAAGATGGCCGGGCAGCCATGTTTAACGTCAAATCAAAACAATTTTCGACAAGGACCAACATCATGTCATACTGATCATTTTAGAAAAGTCCCATATCAATATCTCTTATAGTTTTGAAGAAGTAGTCGCTACAAACTTATTTATTTTAAACCTATTTTTAGCTGTGGCGGCCATCTTGAATTTCCGGCCGACCTGAAATTTTTCTAGGATCAACTAGACATCAAGAGCAACATTCCTGTGAAGTTTCATGAACATCCATCAAGTATTTTCAGAGGAGCAGTCGCTACAAGTTTTTTCTATATAACTCTATGTAACCAAAGATGGCCACTGGCAGCCATGTTTTACGTCGAATCAAAATAATTTTCCACAAGGATCAACATCATGTCATGCTGATCATTTTAGAAAAAGTCCCACATCAATATCTCTTATAGTTTTCAAGAAGTAGTCGCTACAAACTTATTTTTAAAAATCTATTTTTAGCTGTGACGGCTATCTTGAATTTCTGGCAGATCTGAAATTTTGCTAGGATCAATTAGACATCAAGAGCAACATTCCTGTAAAGTTTCATGACAATCCGCCAAGTAGTTTCAGAGGAGTAGTTGCTACAAGTTTTTACTATATAACTCTATGTAAACAAAGATGGCCGCTGGCAGCCATGTTTAACGTTGAATCAAAACGATTTTTGACAAGGATCAACATCCTGTCATGCTGATCATTTTAGAAAAAGTCCCATATCAATATCACTTATAGTTTTCAAGAAGTAGTCGCTACAAACTTGTATTTTAAAACTCTATTTTTAGCTTTGGCGGCCATCTTGGATTTCACATCAACATGAATTTTTGCTAGGAACAACTAGACTTTATGGGCAACATTTCTGTAAAGTTTCATGAATATCCATCCAGTAGTTTCAGAGGAGTTCTCGCTACAAATAAAAGTTTACGGACAGACGGACGGACGCCGCACCACGGCATAAGCTCTGCTGATCTCTGATCAGTAGAGCTAAAAATACAATTTAAAAAAATATAAAAATTAAACAAAATTAAACAAAAAAATCAATAGGGGTCATCTACTGGTCATGACCAAACATCGTTCCAAGTTTGAGGACCCTAGGTCCAACCATTCTCTAGTTATTGATCGGACATCGTTTTGATAGTCACTGCAACCTTTGACCTAGTGACCCCAAAATCAATAGGGGTCATCTACTTGTCATGATCAACCATCCTTCCAAGTTTGAGGACCCTAGGTCCGACCATTCTCTAGTTATTGATCGGACATCGTTTGTGACACAGACAGACAGATCTACAGACACACAGAAAGCACAAAATCAATATGGATCCCCTACCACATTTTGTGTGGGGGAGCCATAATTTCCAAGATTTTCTTGTAGAAATTTTTTTAAACATGTGGACCATAAGTTCATCCTATTTGCAAAATATAAGACCTTAGCTCTTGTAGTTTTAGAATTTTTTAAAAAAGATTTTCCTATATAACTATATGTAAATCTGTGACCCCTGTGGTGGGCATTGCTTGTACAAGATGCAAGCCAGAATGAGCAAGAGGTGGATGAAAGATGCAAGCCAGAATGAGCAAGATGTGGATGAAAGATGCAAGCCAAAATGAGCAAGATGTGGATGAAAGATGCAAGCCAAAATGAGCATTGCATGTAAGACGTGGATGAAAGCTGCAAGCCAGAACGAGCAAGATGTGGATGAAAGATGCAAGATAGAATAAGCAAGACGTGGATGAAAGATGCAAGCCAAAATGAGCATTGCATGTAAGATGTGGATGAAAGATGCAAGGTAGAATGAGCAAGAAGTGGTTGAATTGAACTGGGTTTTAAGGCGCACCAACACATGAAAGGTTATATGGCACCTAACAGGAATGAACATGCCAGGCTCATTCTCCATGTACATCGAGATAAAATATGGAGAATGGATCTAGTACCTTCTCACCCTGAACTGCAGAGTTGCCGCAAATTCTATTGTAGACACTCCATTTACGCTAGAGTTTTTCTGCCACTGCTCTAGTTGGCACCTGAAACAATGCAGGGGTCATGATGAAGACCTTTAATGAGCATGAACAATCAAGAGGCCCAAGAGGGCCTGGTGGACGCTCTACTGGCCAACATGGCTCTTATAACATCAATGAAGCGAGAGACTGCCATTTACGTTTTTTGGAAAGTTTTGGGCAAAATACAGCTTTTCAACTAAATCAAGGGCCATAACTAAAGAATCTGTAAAGTTGGTAAAGTTTGGTAAAGTTCAGATGAAAAATGAAGGCCCTACCGTATTAATGAGGCAAAATATAGCATTTTTAACTAAACCAAGAGCCATAACTTCTCTGTTACTGGTCCAACTGGTCAAACATAGAGCTAAAAAAAAAATGTAAAAAAAATAATAAAAAAAAAATAAAAAAAAAAATTGAAAAAAAATGTAAAAAAAAAATAAATGTAAAAAAAAGATAAAAAAATAAATAAATAAATAATATTAAATATAAAAAGAAGAATGTCATAAAATCTGGTAAAGTTTGGCAAAGATCAGATGCAAAATGAAGGCCCTATCGTAAGACGAGGCAAATTATAGCATTTTTACCAAAATCAAGGGCCGTAACTCCACTGTTACTGGTCCGATCTCTCTGGTTTTCGAACTTGACCGAGCTTTTATTGACATTAACAATCTGATAAAGTTTGGTAAAGATCGGATAAAAAATAGTCTTAACGAAGCAAAATATAGCATTTTGAACTAAATCAAGGGCCATAACTCCACTGTTACTGGTCCGATATGAATGATTTTCGAACTTGTCCAAGCTTTCATTGATATAAACAATCTGATAAAGTTTGGTAAAGATCGGATGAACAATGAAGCCCCTATCGTCTTAACGAGGCAAAATATAGCATTTTTAACTAAATCAAGGGCAATAACTCCGCTGTTAATGGTCCAATCTAGCTGGTTTTCGAACTTGTCCAAGCTTTCATTGATATTAACAATCTGTGCAAGTTTGGTAAAGATCAAGTCATCAATGAAGGTGCTAGAGTGTTCACAAGGCTTAATATGGCATTTTTACGCAAAACAAGGGCCATTACTCCTCTAAAATTATTTCAATCTTGCCGACTTTCGAACTTGTTCGAGCTTTCATTGATATAAAGACACTGACAAAGTTAAATAAAGATCCGATTAATATTAAAGGCCCTAGAGTGTTCACAAGGCAGAAAATAGCATTTTTCAGAAAAAACAAGGGCCATAACTCCAGTGTTACTGATCCGATTTAGCTGGTTTTCGAACTTGTTCGAGCTTTCATTGATATTAACAATCAGTGGAAGTTTGGTAAAAATCAAATAATAAATGAAGGTGCTAGAGTGTTCACAAGGCAGAAAATGGCATTTTTCAGGAAAAAAAGGGCCATAACTCTGGTGTTACTGACCCAATTCAGCTGATTTTCGAACTTGTCCAAGCTATAATTGGTATTAACAATCTGTGCAAGTTTGGTAACGATCAAGTAATAAATGAAGGTGCTAGAGCATTCACAAGGCAGAATATAGCAATTTTAAGAAAAGACAAGGGCCATTACTCCGATGTTACTGATCCGATTTGGCTGGTTTTCGAACTTGTCCGAGCTTTCATTTATTTTAACAATCTGTGCAAGTTTGGTAAAGATCAAATAATAAATGAAGGTGCTAGAGTGTTCACAAGGCTTAATATGGCATTTTTCAGCAAAACAAGGGCCATAACTCCGGTGAAATTAATCCGATCTGGCTGGTTTTTGAACTTGTCCGAGCTTTCATTGATATAAAGACACTGGCAAAGTTTCGTAAAGATTCAATTAATAATGAAGGCCCTAGAGTGTTCACAAGGCAAAAGTTAACGGACGACGGACAACTCCCCATCCCACAAGCTTTGCTGGCCTTTGGCCAATAGAGCTAAAAATGTTAAAATGAACGTGAATTTGGGTGGGGTTCTACCCCTCTGTCTTCCCCTCCAACGGGATCTGCAGTGGCCCTATTCTTTGCCCCGTAACCAAACGGGGGCCCAGGGACCACATGGGGCTAGAAGTGGTTGAAATAAGCAAGGTAGAATGAGCAAGATGTGGATGAAAGATGCAAGCCAGAATGAGCAAGATGTGGATGAAATATGCAAGTTAGAATGAGCAAGATGCAAGCCAGAATAGCAAGAAGTGGATGAAAGATGCGAGCCAGAATGAGCATTGCAGGTAAGACGTGGATGAAAGATGCAAGCCAAAATGAGCATTGTACGCAAGACATTGATGAAAGATGCCAGCCAGAAAGAGCAAGATGTGGATGAAATATGCAAGCCAAAATGAGCAAGATGTGGATGAAAGATGCAAGCCAGAATAAGCAAGATGTGGACGAAAGATGCAAGCCAAAATGAGCATTGCATGTAAGACGTGGATGAAAGATGCAAGCCAGAATGAGCTAGATGTGGATAAAGGATGCAAGCCAGAATGAGCACTGCATATTGTACATCTGGGCAAGAACAACAAACTAAATGTGTATTTCATATTTAATATGGTCTATGCAATAACCTTTGAGAGAGATTAATAAATATGGATTTCTATACACAACCTACATAGCTGCTGTTAAAATATTCATAACAAACATGGTAGAATAAAACTCAGAATAAATTAACAAAAGTATTAACAGCACATACATCTGTGAAAATATAATGATAAAAATAAATAGATTTTATAAATGTGTAAAAGGTGTATCTTTGCCCACAATTTTGTACAAATATGAGAAAACAATATCAGATGTAAGAAAGAGCTCAAATGGGGAGTTTTTATGGAAACAAGAGGTCAATGACCTTGAAGCTCTACTGATTGATTTTGATTTCAGGAAGTAGTCGCTACAGACTTATTTTTTGAAAAATTATTTTTAGCCGTGGCGGCCATCTTGAATTTCCGGCCGACCTGAAATTTAGCTAGGATCAATTAGACATCAAGAGCAACATTCCTGTGAAGTTTCATGAAAATCCGTCAAGTAGTTTCAAAGGAGTAGTCGCTACAAGTTTTCATTATATAACTGTATGTAAACAAAGATGGCCACTGACAGCCATGTTTAACGTCGAATCAAAATAATGTTTGACTCTGATAACCATCATGTCATGCTGATCATTTTACAAAAAGTCCCATATCAATATCACTTATAGTTTTCAAGACGTAGTCGCTACAAACTTCTTTTTTAAAAAATCTAATTTTAGCTGTGGCGGCCATCTTGAATTTCTGGCCGATCTGAAATTTTGCTAGGTTCAATTAAACATTAAGAGCAACATTCCTGTAAAGTTTCATGAAAATCTGCAAAGTAGTTTCAAAGGATTAGTCGCTACAAGTTTTTACTATATAACTCTATGTAAACAAAGATGGCTGCTGGCAGCCATGTTTAAAGTTGAATCAAAACAATTTTTGACAAGGACCAACATCATGTCATGCTGATCATTTTACAGAAAGTCCCATATCAATATCACTTATAGTTTTCAAGACGTAGTCGCTACAAACTTGTATTTTGAAAATCTATTTTTAGCCATGGCAGCCATCTTGAATTTCCGGGCGACCTGAAATTTTGCTAGGATCAATAAGACATCAAGAGCAACATTCCTGTGAAGTTTCATGAAAATCCATCAAGTAGTTTCAAAGGAGTAGTCGCTACAAGTTTTTACTATATAACTGTAGGTAAACAAAGATGGCCTCTGGCAGCCATGTTTAACGTTGAATCAAAACGATTTTTGACAAGGACCAACATCATGTCATGCTGATCATTTTAGAAAAAGTCCCATATCAATATCACTTAAAGTTTTCAAGAAGTAGTCGCTACAAACTTGTATTTTGAAAATTTATTTTTAGCCGTGGCGGCCATCTTGAATTTCCGGCCGACCTGAAATTTTGCTAGGATCAATTAGACATCAAGAGCAACATTCCTGTAAAGTTTCATGAAAATCCGTCAAGTAGTTTCAGAGGAGTAGTTGCTACAAGTTTTCATTATATAACTCTATGTAAACAAAGATGGCCGCTGGCAGCCATGTTTAACGTCGAATCAAAACGATTTTCGACAAGGACCAACATCATGTCATGCTGATCATTTTAGAAAAAGTCCCATATCAATATCACTTATAGTTTTCATGAAGAAGTCGCTACAAACTTGTTTTTTAAAAACCTATTTTTAGATCTGGCGGCCATCTTGGATTTCACATCAACATGAATTTTTGCTAGGATCAACTAGACTTCATGGGAAACATTTCTGTAAAGTTTCATGAAAATCCATTTAGTAGTTTCAGAGGAGAAGTCGCTACAAAAAAAGGTTTACGGACAGACGGACGGACGGACGACGGACGCCGCACCACGGCATAAGCTCTGCTGATCTCTGATCAGTAGAGCTAAAAAGCATAATAAATTATAAACAGTATTGCAATTAATAAACTGCATAAAATAAACATCCGAGAATACAGTGAACACTTACAGAGCTGATAATTTTGAACTCTTATATAGAAAGTTTAACTAAAATGCACAAATAAATGCATAGTCATGTATTTTACAAAATGGAAATAAAATGTTAAGAGAATTGCACACCTGGAACAATTTTTTTTGGTGCAAAACTGAAAGAGATGCACATTGCTCGATTTGTTTTTGTAAAATCTGTACCTGGATACTAACACTTCTGCAGCAGTCTTACGATATTAAATTGATGTACTGAATGGTGTTTAACGTCACTTTCAAAACAATTTAGGTTATATATGACCGTAAATGCGGGAAGATCGATTTATAAACTAAAATCCTGTAGCATACCTGACTGAGGCTTTCATATTGAGGTACAATGTAATGTACAGTAAATGCTGGATCATTGAAACCTTCTACAGTAAAATCTGCCCCAAAAACATCTATGATGGAATGAAAGAAGTATCACAGAAACGACAATGTTGAAGATCTTTAAATGTTAATAATGGGCCCCAGTTGAAGATGGGCCAGAGAATAACAAACTGTGATTCCCTACAGGAGCTAGACATCCCTGTATAATTCCCCATCTTTTCTACAGCATGGTGATCCGTTATTTTGCCATGTACAAGATCCGTTATTTTGCCATGTACAAGATCTGTTATTCTTAATCTAGAAGAACTGCCTGTCAGAGAATCAGCCACAGATTGTGTTAATATTAATCTAGAATAACTGCCTGTCAGGGAATCAGCCACAGATTGTGTTAATATTAATCTAGAATAACTGCCTGTCAGGGAATCAGCCACAGATTGTGTTAATATTAATCTAGAATAACTGCCTGTCAGAGAATCAGTCACAGATTGTGTTAATATTAATCTAGAATAACTGCCTGTCAGAGAATCAGCCACTGATTGTGTTAATATTAATCTAGAATAACTGCCTGTCAGGGAATCAGCCACAGATTGTGTTAATATTAATCTAGAATAACTGCCTGTCAGAGAGTCAGCCACAGATTGTGTTAATATTAATCTAGAATAACTGCCTGTCAGAGAATCAGTCACAGATTGTGTTAATATTAATCTAGAATAACTGCCTGTCAGAGAATCAGTCACAGATTGTGTTAATATTAATCTAGAATAACTGCCTGTCAGAGAATCAGCCACAGATTGTGTTAATATTAATCTAGAATAACTGCCTGTCAGGGAATCAGCCACAGATCGAGTTAATATTAATCTAGAAGAACTGCCTGTCAGAGAATCAGCCACAGATTGTGTTAATATTAATCTAGAATAACTGCCTGTCAGAGAATCAGTCACAGATTGTGTTAATATTAATCTAGAAGAACTGCCTGCACTGCTTGTGGTAATATTAATCTAGAATAACTGCCTGTCAGAGAATCAGTCACAGATCGTGTTAATATTAATCTAAAAGAACTGCCTGTCAGAGAATCAGCCATAGATTGTGTTAATATTAATCTAGAATAACTGCCTGTCAGAGAATCAGCCACAGATTGTGTTAATAATAATCTAGAATAACTGCCTGTCAGAGAATCAGTCACAGATCGTGTTAATATTAATCTAGAAGAACTGCCTGTCAGAGAATCAGCCACAGATTGTGTTAATATTAATCTAGAATAACTGCCTGTCAGAGAATCAGTCACAGATCGTGTTAATATTAATCTAGAAGAACTGCCCATCAGAGAATCAGTCACAGATTGTGTTAATATTAATCTAGAATAACTGCCTGTCAGAGAATCAGCCACAGATTGTGTTAATAATAATCTAGAATAACTGCCTGTCAGAGAGTCAGTCACAGATCGTGTTAATATTAATCTAGAAGAACTGCCCATCAGAGAATCAGTCACAGATTGTGTTAATATTAATCTAGAATAACTGCCTGTCAGAGAATCAGCCACTGATTGTGTTAATATTAATGTAGAATAACTGCCTGTCAGAGAATCAGTCACAGATTGTGTTAATATTAATCTAGAATAACTGCCTGTCAGAGAATCAGCCACTGATTGTGTTAATATTAATCTAGAATAACTGCCTGTCAGAGAATCAGTCACAGATCGTGTTGATATTAATCTAGAAGAACTGCCTGTCAGAGAATCAGCCACTGATTGTGTTAATAATAATCTAGAATAATTGCCTGTCAGAGAATCAGTCACAGATTGTGTTAATATTAATCTAGAATAACTGCCTGTTAGGGAATCAGTCACAGATTGTGTTAATAATAATCTAGAATAATTGCCTGTCAGAGAATCAGTCACAGATTGTGTTAATATTAATCTAGAATAACTGCCTGTCAGAGAATCAGTCACAGATTGTGGTAATACTAATCTAGAATAACTGCCTGTCAGAGAATCAGTCACAGATTGTGTTAATATTAATCTAGAATAACTGCCTGTCAGGGAATCAGCCACAGATCGTGTTAATATTAATCTAGAATAACTGCCTGTCAGGGAATCAGCCACAGATTGTGTTAATATTAATCTAGAATAACTGCCTGTCAGGGAATCAGCCACAGATTGTGTTAATATTAATCTAGAAGAACTGCCTGTCAGAGAATCAGTCACAGATTGTGTTAATATTAATCTAGAATAACTGCCTGTCAGAGAATCAGCCACTGATTGTGTTAATATTAATCTAGAATAACTGCCTGTCAGAGAATCAGTCACAGATCGTGTTAATATTAATCTAGAAGAACTGCCTGTCAGAGAATCAGCCACTGATTGTGTTAATAATAATCTAGAATAATTGCCTGTCAGAGAATCAGTCACAGATTGTGTTAATATTAATCTAGAATAACTGCCTGTCAGGGAATCAGTCACAGATTGTGTTAATAATAATCTAGAATAATTGCCTGTCAGAGAATCAGTCACAGATTGTGTTAATATTAATCTAGAATAACTGCCTGTCAGAGAATCAGTCACAGATTGTGGTAATACTAATCTAGAATAACTGCCTGTCAGAGAATCAGTCACAGATTGTGTTAATATTAATCTAGAAGAACTGCCTGTCAGAGAATCAGCCACTGATTGTGTTAATATTAATCTAGAATAACTGCCTGTCAGAGAATCAGTCACAGATTGTGTTAATATTAATCTAGAATAACTGCCTGTCAGAGAACCAGCCTCAGATTGTGTTAATATTAATCTAGAATAACTGCCTCTCAGGGAATCAGCCACTGATTGTGGTAATATTAATCTAGAATAACTGCCTGTCAGAGAATCAGTCACAGATTGTGTTAATATTAATCTAGAATAACTGCCTGTCAGGGAATCAGCCACTGATTGTGTTAATATTAATCTAGAATAACTGCCTGTCACAGAATCAGTCACAGATTGTGGTAATATTAATCTAGAATAACTGCCTGTCAGGGAATCAGCCACAGATTGTGTTAATATTAATCTAGAATAACTGCCTGTCAGAGAATCAGCCACTGATTGTGTTAATATTAATTTAGAATAACTGCCTGTCAGAGAATCAGCCACAGATTGTGTTAATATTAATCTAGAATAACTGCCTGTCAGAGAATCAGCCACATATTGTGTTAATATTAATCTAGAATAACTGCCTGTCAGAGAATCAGCCACAGATTGTGTTAATAATAATCTAGAACTAGAAATTGTTATTGTCCATGGGACAAAAACGTATGGCTCCCCCACTCGCCCGAACAGACATAATTGACGACTCTAGGTCCAACTGTTCTTTATTGATCTGAGATCGTTTTGATATTCAATATCCCTGTGACTGTATCTACTATCTGTATCAGTAAGGCCACATAAAAAAATATGTGTGGTTCAAGGAACCCGACCGACCCTATTTTTTTAAAGGGCCGACCCTAAAACTTCTTATGCAAAAATTGAAAAAAAAAAAAAAAAAAAAAAAAAAAATCTAAATTAAAAAAAATCAAAAATCAATAGGGGTCATCTACTGGTCATGACCAACCATCCTTCCAAGTTTGAGGACCCTAGGTCCAACCATTCTCTAGTTATTGATCGGACATAGTTTCACCGCAACCTTGACCTTTGACCTAGTGACCCCAAAATCAATAGGGTCATCTACTGGTCATGACCAACCATCCTTCCAAGTTTGAGGACCCTAGGTCCAACCATTCTCTAGTTATTGATTGGACATCGTTTCACCGCAACCTTGACCTTTGACCCCAAAATCAATAGGGTCATCTACTTGTCATGACCAACCATCCTTCCAAGTTTGAGGACCCTAGGTCCAACCGTTCTCTAGTTATTGATCGGACATCGTATTAATAGTCAAGGTCACTACGACCTTGACCTTTGACCTAGTGACCCCTCTACTTGTCATGACTAACCGCGTTCCAAGTTTGAGGACCCTAGGTCCAACCGTTCTTTAGATACTGATCGGACATCGTTTTGATAGTCAAGGTCACCGCGACCTTGACCTTTGACCTAGTGACCCCAAAATAAATAGGGGTCATCTACTTGTCATGACCAACCATCCTTCCAAGTTTGAGGACCGTAGGTCCAACCATTCTCTAGTTATTGATCGGACATCGTTTGTGACACAGACAGACCTACGGCCTTGACCTAGTGACCCCAAAATCAATAGGGGTCATCTACTTGTCATGAGCAACCATCCTTCCAAGTTTGAGGACCGTAGGTCCAACCATTCCCTAGTTATTGATCGGACATCGTTTTGATAGTCAATGTCACCGCAACCTTGACCTTTGACCTAGTGACCCCAAAATCAATAGGGGTCATCTACTTGTCATGACCAATCATCCTTTCAAGTTTGAGGACCCTAGGTGCAACCATTCTCTAGTTATTGATCGGACATCGTTTTGATAGTCAATGTCACTGCAACATTGACCTTTGACCTAGTGACCCCAAAATCAATAGGGGTCATCTACTTGTCATGACCAACCATCCTTCCAAGTTTGAGGACCCTAGGTGCAACCATTCTCTAGTTATTGATCGGACATCGTTTTGATAGTCAATGTCACCGCAACATTGACCTTTGACCTAGTGACCCCAAAATCAATAGGGGTCATCTACTTGTCATGACCAACCATCCTTCCAAGTTTGAGGACCCTAGGTGCAACCATTCTCTAGTTATTGATCGGACATCGTTTTGATAGTCAATGTCACCGCAACATTGACCTTTGGCCTAGTGACCCCAAAATCAATAGGGGTCATCTACTTGTCATGACCAACCATCCTTCCAAGTTTGAGGACCCTAGGTGCAACCATTCTCTAGTTATTGATCGGACATCGTTTTGATAGTCAATGTCACCGCAACATTGACCTTTGACCTAGTGACCCCAAAATCAATAGGGGTCATCTACTTGTCATGACCAACCATCCTTCCAAGTTTGAGGACCCTAGGTGCAACCATTCTCTAGTTATTGATCGGACATCGTTTTGATAGTCAATGTCACCGCAACATTGACCTTTGACCTAGTGACCCCAAAATCAATAGGGGTCATCTACTTGTCATGACCAACCATCCTTCCAAGTTTGAGGACCCTAGGTGCAAACATTCTCTAGTTATTGATCGGACATCGTTTTGATAGTCAATGTCACCGCAACATTGACCTTTGACCTAGTGACCCCAAAATCAATAGGGGTCATCTACTTGTCATGACCAACCATCCTTCCAAGTTTGAGGACCCTAGGTGCAACCATTCTCTAGTTATTGATCGGACATCGTTTTGATAGTCAATGTCACCGCAACATTGACCTTTGGCCTAGTGACCCCAAAATCAATAGGGGTCATCTACTTGTCATGACCAACCATCCTTCCAAGTTTGAGGACCCTAGGTGCAACCATTCTCTAGTTATTGATCGGACATCGTTTTGATAGTCAATGTCACCGCAACATTGACCTTTGACCTAGTGACCCCAAAATCAATAGGGGTCATCTACTTGTCATGACCAACCATCCTTCCAAGTTTGAGGACCCTAGGTGCAACCATTCTCTAGTTATTGATCGGACATCGTTTTGATAGTCAATGTCACCGCAACATTGACCTTTGACCTAGTGACCCCAAAATCAATAGGGGTCATCTACTTGTCATGACCAACCATCCTTTCAAGTTTGAGGACCCTAGGTGCAACCATTCTCTAGTTATTGATCGGACATCGTTTTGATAGTCAATGTCACCGCAACATTGACCTTTGACCTAGTGACCCCAAAATCAATAGGGGTCATCTACTTGTCATGACCAACCATCCTTCCAAGTTTGAGGACCCTAGGTCCAACCATTCTCTAGTTATTGATCGGACATCGTTTTGATAGTCAATGTCACCGGAACATTGACCTTTGGCCTAGTGACCCCAAAATCAATAGGGGTCATCTACTTGTCATGACCAACCATCCTTCCAAGTTTGAGGACCCTAGGTCCAACCATTCTCTAGTTATTGATCGGACATCGTTTGTGACACAGACAGACCTTCAGACAGACCTTCAGACAGACAGACAGAAAGCACAAAAACAATATGGCTCCCCTACCACACTTTGTGTGGGGGAGCCATAATAACTGCCTGTCAGAGAATCAGCCACATATTGTGTTAATATTAATCTAGAATAACTGCCTGTCAGGAAATCAGCCACTGATTGTGTTAATATTAATCTAGAATAACTGCCTGTCAGGGAATCAGTCACAGATTGTGTTAATATTAATCTAGAATAACTGCCTGTCAGAGAATCAGTCACAGATTGTGTTAATAATAATCTAGAATTACTGCCTGTCAGAGAATCAGCCACATATTGTGTTAATATTAATCTAGAATAACTGCCTGTCAGAGAATCAGCCACAGATTGTGTTAATAATAATCTAGAATAACTGCCTGTCAGAGAATCAGCCACATATTGTGTTAATATTAATCTAGAATAACTGCCTGTCAGAGAATCAGCCATTGATTGTGTTAATATTAATCTAGAATAACTGCCTGTCAGAGAATCAGCCACTGATTGTGTTAATATTAATCTAGAAAAACTGCCTGTCAGAGAATCAGCCACAGATTGTGTTAATATTAATCTAGAATAACTGCCTGTCAGAGAATCAGTCACAGATCGTGTTAATATTAATCTAGAAGAACTGCCTGTCAGAGAATCAGCCACAGATTGTGTTAATATTAATCTAGAATAACTGCCTGTCAGGGAATCAGCCACTGATTGTGTTAATAATAATCTAAAATAACTGCCTGTCAGAAAATCAGCCACTGATTGTGTTAATATTAATCTAAAATAACTGCCTGTCAGAGAATCAGCCACTGATTGTGTTAATATTAATCTGGAATAACTGCCTGTCAGAGAATCAGTCACAGATTGTGTTAATATTAATCTGGAATAACTGCCTGTCAGAGAATCAGCCACTGATTGTGTTAATATTAATCTAGAATAACTGCCTGTCAGAGAATCAGCCACTGATTGTGTTAATATTAATCTAGAAGAACTGCCTGTCAGAGAATCAGCCACAGATTGTGTTAATATTAATCTAGAATAACTGCCTGTCAGAGAATCAGTCACAGATCGTGTTAATATTAATCTAGAAGAACTGCCTGTCAGAGAATCAGCCACAGATTGTGTTAATATTAATCTAGAATAACTGCCTGTCAGGGAATCAGCCACTGATTGTGTTAATAATAATCTAAAATAACTGCCTGTCAGAGAATCAGCCACTGATTGTGTTAATATTAATCTAAAATAACTGCCTGTCAGAGAATCAGCCACTGATTGTGTTAATATTAATCTAGAATAACTGCCTGTCAGAGAATCAGCCACTGATTGTGTTAATATTAATCTAGAATAACTGCCTGTCAGAGAATCAGCCACTGATTGTGTTAATATTAATCTAGAATAACTGCCTGTCAGAGAATCAGCCACAGATTGTGTTAATATTAATCTAGAATAACTGCCTGTCACAGAATCAGTCACAGATTGTGGTAATATTAATCTAGAATAACTGCCTGTCAGGGAATCAGCCACAGATTGTGTTAATATTAATCTAGAAGAACTGCCTGTCAGAGAATCAGTCACAGATTGTGTTAATATTAATCTAGAATAACTGCCTGTCAGAGAATCAGCCACTGATTGTGTTAATAATAATCTAGAATAACTGCCCGTCAGAGAATCATAGACTGTGTTAACAAGTTGCACCTTCCCATATTCCCAACAAAAGTTCACCATATCCCTACCAAAGAAAACAACAAAACCTGTGCAAAATGTATAAAGCAGTCTTCTTCCTGGTTAAGAAATCATTTACAGAAATGACTGTTGTCTTATGTAATTAATAATACCAGCCACCACGAAATAGTAGAACATTACTGAAATTTTGTAAAATACAAATTGAAATAAGTATTGTTTATATTTTGCATCTAATAAGACATCTGTGCTTGTTTAACAACTGTGTGGGTAAACTTGTTGACATATCAAAACATGACAAACATTTTCTAAGGCCATAAAAAAATAATTACATGGTTCTCAGGCCCGCCCGCATGTCTTTTTTTGGTGCCGCATTGCCGATTTTATCTCAAAAGCAATAAAATAAAAATTGGAAATGCGCTACCGAAATTTCGAAAAAAAAGTTCCGCATCCAAGTTCGTTCCGGTTTTTACATGCAACTACCTCAGGGAAATCCCCTTGTGGGTAGACAGGTGCGCGGCTGACTATCTGCCGCTCTGCTCGCTAGCTTGTGAGTGTTGCAGTCGTACGGGTACCAATCTAGGAGCCAGACGCTTGAGACGCTTGGAACTAGTAGTTGCTACAGAACAGGCGATTTATCAAGCGTCTAATCGACAAAGTCTCACAACAACATGCAATAGTTCATGGGTGATCTAATACAAATATACGGACTTATTGTGATTGAAATACAAATATACGGACTTATTGTGATTGAAAGAAGCATAAGTTGGGAAGAAATGATAAGGTAATGATCGACAATAGAGATGAGCTGATCCAACTGTTTATTGCACATGTATTTCGAGATATTTTGCATCAATACATGTATTGGAATTAAAAGTTTGGATAAAAAAAAAATAGCCCCCGTGTCTGTTGACCACTGTAAAATTGTAAAAAGAATTGCGCCCGCCCGCATCTCTTCTCAGAAAAAGTGGCCTGAGAACCAGGTAATAATTTTTTTGTGGTCTAAAGTGTTTAATTTTGAACTTACTAACTGTACAAAATTTACTTCAAATTAATTGAATTGAATTGGATTTTATAGTCACACCAACAGCTAAGGTCATATGGCGACTTTTCCAGCTTCCATTGGCGGAGGAAGACCCCAAGTGCCCCTCCTGGCAATTTTTGGGCATCTGCAGGCACCTGGGTAGAACCACCGACGTTCTGCAAGCCAGCTGAATAGCTTCCTCACATAAAGATTCCCAGGCCCTTGAGGAATCGAACCCACAGCGGTGAGGGGTAAGTGATTGCAAGTCAGAGACTCTAACCACTCGGCTACGGACGCCCAACTTCTAAATTAAGACTAATTATCAGCATGAGTTCTTTCTGGTTTAATTTCCAACAGCATTGAGAGATTATGGTTTTAAAAAAATAATTGGGGTGTAAATTATCAACATTACTGTGTGTCCTATTAAGTGTTTTTACAAATAACTCTTTTCAATAATGTGTAGATCCAGTTTTCTGGTATTACTAGAACTATCACTGAAGGTGAATACCCCAACTTTTTTGCTATAGTCTAATATATTTTAATTTGTTAATGTGAAAACAATTCTAAGTAAAACAAAGGTTCATAATTCTGTAAAAAATAATAATGCAGAAATGCAAAACTGTTGATGCAGAGGCAAATCATATCATCACGTGTGAACTGTATGTCAGGTGTAATAACAATCCATGAACAATTTAAAGTAAAAGACGCATGAAGGTCATTATACAATATTACAGTGGAAAATTCTAAGTCAAACAAAGGCCATAATTCTGTAATAAATTAGACAATCAATGATGGGTGATGTACAGGGACATAAGGTCATCAGTTGTTATGTGTACATGAAGACTGGGAACAATCAATTCGAAAATGTTTGAGAAAAAATGTATCAACAGATCATTATACAATATCAGAGTGGAAAAATCTAAGTCAAACAAAGGCCATAATTCTGTAATAAATTAGGCAATCAATGCTGGGTGATGTAGAGGGCATAAGGTCATCAGTTGTTATGAGTATATGAAGTTTGGGAACAACCCATTTAAAAGCGTTCGAGAATATTAAAGTATTAAAAATGTGTTACGGGACGCGACGGGACAACAAGAGGCCCAAGAGGGCCTGTGGACGCTCTACTGGCTAAAACAGCTCTTATAGATTTAGATAGATATAGATAGATATAGCTCTCTTCTCCTATAGATTTAACAAAGAAAAATACAATATAGCATTTTTCAACAAATCAAGGGCCATAACTCTGTTATTACTAACAAGATCTAGCTAGTTTTCGAAATTGTCCAGGATTTCATTGATATACCGCGCTTTGCACAACTAGACATCATACTGAAGCTTCCTGCCAAATTTCGTAGAAATCCAACAAGCCGTTTAAGGAGTAGCGCCGACAAGAAATTTAAAATAAAAATGTCAAAGGGCCATAACTCCGTCAAAAATCAGCGAACTGGAACAAAAGCGTAATATGCACAACTAGACATCTTACCGATGCTTCCTGCCAAGTTTCGTCGAAATTCAACAAGGCATTTAGAATAAGTAGCGCCGACAAGAAATTTTAAAGTAAGTGTCAAGTAATTAAAAAGATAATGAAAAAATGTAAAAAAAAAAAAAAAAATTCAAATCAATCAAAAAAAAAAAGGAAAAAAAAAAAAAAAACAATTAGAAAAAAAAAAAAAAATTAAAAAAAAAAAAAAATAAAAAAAAAATTAATTAAAAAAAAAATGCAATTGAAAAAAAAAAAAAAAAAAAAAATCAAATTAAAAACTAAAAAAAAAATCAAAACAGCTTTTGCCTATACAAGCCTAAGTTAAAGTGACCCCCAGGGTGGGGCCAAATATGACCAATAGGCCACCATTTGAACAAACTTGGTAGAAGACCATAAGCTTATAGCAAATGCAAAATATTAAACCTCTGGCTCTTGCAGTTTCAGAGAAGAAGATTTTTTAAGTTTTTCCCTATACATGTCTATGTAAAACATGTGACCCTTGGGGCGGGGTCAAATTTGACCCGAGGGTCACAATTTGAACAAACTTGGTAAAGGACCATAAGCTTATAGCAAATGCAAGATATTAAACCTTAAGCTGTTGCAGTTCCAGAGAAGAAGATTTTTTTCAGTTTTTCCCTATACAAGCATTTATGTAAAACTGTGACCCCGGGGCGGGGCAAGATGTGACACCAGGGTCACCATTTGAACAAACTTGGTAAAGGACCATAAGCTTATAATAAATGTTTAATATCAAACATCTGGCTCTTGTAGTTTCCGAGAAGAAGATTTTAAAAAAAAAGATCCTTTCTAAGTCTATGTAAAACTGTGACCCTTGGGGCGGGGACAAATTTGACCCCAGGATCAGCATTTGAACAAACTTAGTAGAGGACCATAAGCTGATGCTACATGTAATACATGAGAGCTCTGTGCCATGTGGTTCCAGAGAAGAAGATTTTTTTCATTTTTGCCTATACAAGCCAATGTAAAACTGTGACCCCCGGGGTGGGGCCAAATGTGACCCCTGGGTCACCATTTGAACAAACTTGGTAGAGGACCACAAGCTTATAGCAAATGCAAAATATTAAACCTCTGGCTCTTGCAGTTTCAGAGAAGAATATTTTTTAAGTTTTTCCCTATACATGTCTATGTAAAACATGTGACCCTTGGGGCGGGGCCAAATGTGACCCGAGGGTCACCATTTGAACAGGTCACCATTTGAACAAACTTGGTAAAGGACCATAAGCTTATAGTAAATGCAAAATAACAAACCTCCGGCTGTTGTAGTTTCCGAGAAGAAGATTTTTTTTTTAAAAATCCTATATGTCTATGTAAAATTGTGACCCCCGGGGCGGGGACAAATTTGACCCCAGGGTCACCATTTGAACAAACTTAGCAGAGGACCATAAGCTGATGCTACATGTAATACATGAGAGCTCTGTGCCTTGTGGTTTCAGAGAAGAAGATTTTTTAAAGTTTTTTCCTATATGTCTATATGAAAAACATGCAAAATCTCAATATACAAACTTTGGACCCCCGGGGCACGGCCATTTTTGACCCCGGGGACTTTATTTGAACAAACTTGATAGTCTAGGCGTTGGCGATCATTTTAAAAGAAAAACTGTTGAAATCTGTCCAGAGGTTCTGGAGAAGAAGATTTTTTAAGGTTTCGACCATATATGGTAATGGCAGCCATCTTGGATGTAGCGCTGACCTAATTTTAACAAATCTAAAAAGCATTCATCTAAGGATCATCCAGGTGAAGTTTGGTCAAAATTAGCCAAGCGGTTTTTGAGGAGAAGTCGTTTGAAGAAAAGTTAACGGACGGACGACGGACGACGGACAACACACCATCCCATAAGCTCTGCTGGCCCTTGGCCAGTAGAGCTAAAAATGTGTTACGAGACGCGATGCGACGGGACGTTGCGGACAACGTGATTCCTATATAGCCCCCACTCTACTTTGTGAAAGCGGGTGTATAACTAATATTTCTGAAGCAAACTGAGGAATCTACTTCTAGTATTTGTACAAACTACAATGTTTAAATGTAGGTTACACTGGTGCAAGATTGACTTGGTTTTAATCTGATCAGATAAAGTCTTAAACTGATTAACTATCTTTCCAAACTCTGGTTGCTACCACAAATGCATGCATAATCTATTACATTTAAAGGCAGACTGCCAAACAATAATTCAGTTTCACATCTAAGTTTAACCCTCTAATATTGCTTACAGACAAATTTGGAGTCGTAATCATCTTTAATACAATAGTCATGCGACTAACGCGATAATCAATAATCACAATTCTATCAAAGCAATCAAATATAAAAGTATAGGAATGAACCAAGTAAGGAATGTACATTGTATAAATATGGATGCTTCTACATCTACCGTCTCAATGTGTCAAACATTTCCATCCGTGTGTATATTGTATAAATATGGATGCTTCTACATCTACTGTCTCAATGTGTCAAACATTTCCATCCGTGTGTATATACATAAATGACGTCCACATTTATAACTTCCCCAAAAATAAATTAATGTAAACCAGCATCTAATCAAGTTTGTTTTGCTAATAAACTCATAAAAGGTACTGTTATATTTCTTTTAAATGTCTTATTAAAAACGTGACTTAAAAACATAGCAAACAGCTGTCAAAACATTTATTTGAATTGTTTTTATCTGTTTCAACTTTATTAGGTACAGATGTTTTATATTGGACAGTTAATACGAATTCGTAAAGACAATATGCATTTCAATATCTTTAGACTTTTTAATTACAAACCATTACGAAACAACAGATATCAACGACCTTTCAGCAACAATTTCTTAAAGACTTAAATGAATTCACTGTTTTCCCTCACATCCACACAGGTGAAGCATATGTACGCAGCATCTAACTTTGGTAATACAGATAATGGAGGTGGTAGGATGACTGCATAACAAACTCATCGAATATCGCAAGTGTTGCACACCATTAGCATGAATCAGTATCAAATCATGTGGCATATTTCAAGTTGTTTAATCATATGACATACACAATGTCATATGACATACACAATGCCATATGACATACACAATGCCATATGACATACTATAAGTCATGTGACACATACACATATTCTAAGGAGATTCTACAATGAGATTCTAGACTATTGTATAATAAAACATTCATTCATATCATGTGACTAGCTGTGTCATTCTCACGTTTGTCGTCTGTTGGTTGTATGTATTGTCAAACAACCTTGACCTGTCACCCTCAACTTTTATTTGCATACTTATAAGGACACCATCCACTATAATTAATGACTGAGTTTATGAATGTACAGATGACATGGAGAAAATAATTTCTGTTTTTGTATCCTTTAATAATGGACTATGCTTATTTAAGGAGACAACTACAGATCTAGACTGTCAAGTGACACCTACTGTGCATTTCAGGGTGCCTGGACGACGAATATGAATCGAGATTTTGTTTTTATTTGCTATTTGTTTTCATACCTGATATGGTTAGATAGAATGAAAATACACTGATCTGTTTACAATCTTGTCATAGCCATCTGTCACAAAGCCTAAAATTTATTTTGACCCCCACTTGTTTATGTTGTAAAAAGAAAAACATGGCAGCGTTACTTTTAGAAATTGTCTATGCGCATGTCTGTTTCTACGGTTCAGATGTACCAAGTAAAATGTAGGCTATGCAGGGTGGTGCTGTTTTTCAATGTTCAGCACCTCCAGCAATCGATCATACTTATCTTTTATTTTGGAATGAAAACCATTATATCTAGCAAATAAAAGGCAGGTAAATAGTATACTGCATTTATATTTTGTTATTTACACCATTATTGGTCAACTGATTTCTTTAAGTCACCCTACCCTAGAACAAGAGACCCAAGTTGGCCTGTAGACACTCTACTGGTATGATGCAATTCAAAAACATAAACATGATAGAGGCCAACCCAAGAAACATGTTTTCTATGTATAACTCTATGTAAACTTTGGGTTATCGTGGTGGCCATTTTGAATATTTGACAACGAAAAACACACACTTGATAGAGGCCAACAGCAGGAACATGTATATGATATTTAGCTAGAATGGAATAAGTGGTAATATGTCGTTTGATAAATATCCTTAAATTTGACCTAAGTTTAGCCATGGTGGCCATCATGGACGACTGGAGGCCCCAAAAACACAAATCTGAGAGGGCCTATCCCAAAGATCATTGTGATTTAAGTTTCATTAAAATCCTTTGAGCGGTTTTAGAGGTAATTTTTAACGTTTTCCTATATAACTCTATGTAAACTTTGGGTCGCTGTGGCGGCCATTTTGATTATTCGACAATAACGAAAAACACAAGTTTTAGTTTTAGCCATGGCAGCCATCTTAGATGACTGGCAGCCATGTAAAACATAAATCTGAGAGGGGCCCTCCCAAGTAACATTGTGATGAAGTTTCATCAAAATCCTTCAAGCGGTTTCAGAGGAGATGTCGATTTTATAAAATCGCTAACAGACAGACGGACGGACAGACGGACTACGGACGAAAAGTGATCCCATAAGCTCGCCTGGCCTTTGGCCAGTAGAGCTAAAAATGGAATGTTCCGCTGTCGCCATTTTGGTTTTCGGCTGTCAATAAAATTGCGTGTAAACATGGATAGTCAAAATGAATTTTTGGCTTTACAAAGCTTTGCAGACGGCTACGGCAAACCAGGAGCATCTCTTTTCATTTTATTCAACCATATCAAGTATGAAAACATATAGATAGTGATAAGAAAAAATCTTGATTCATATTTGATGTCCATCACCTCCTATTTGACGTCTAGGCACCCTGAAATGCACAGTAGTCCGTGTCGTCCCCACAGCCACAAGACTGTCAAGTGACAGACAGTGAACTAGTCCATGTCGTCTCCAATGCCACTAGACTGTCAAGTGATACACAGTGAACTAGTCTGTGTCGTCCCCACTGCCACTGGCATTACTGCCGACACCTGGCAGGAACCTGGTTCTACTGTTGCTGTCTGACTGTGTCACAGACTGGGTGGCTTCTTCAACCTGTAACGAATAATGTCATGTTTAAAACATGGTGGATTATAGTTGTTTTGTACAGTCACATGAATTATGTTCTTAAATGACAGATAGGGTCAAGGGGATTCAGTCACATTTAACATATGTACATGTATGTTGAAAATAGGACTCAACCGGTAGAGAAGGTCTTCTGAAAGAAATTCATAGTATGGTCATATAACTGTGGGACAAAAGGAATGGAGATAACTGGCAGTGGTCTAGGGGTGAGGAGCAATAGGTGAGAATGGCAAAGAAAAGAGCAGAAGACAGAGAAAAGGACATAAAACATAACAAGAGGTCAATGACCTTGAAGCTCTACTGATAGGTTTTTGATAGCTAGATCAGCATTCCTTTGAAGTTTCATGAAAATCCATCAAGTAGTTTCAGAGGAGTAGTCGCTACAAGTTTTCATTATATAACTCTATGTAAACAAAGATGACCACTGGCGGCCATGTTTAACGTCAAATCAAAATAATTTTTGACAAGGATCAACATCATGTCATACTGATCATTTTAGAAGAAGTCCCATATCAATTTCATGAAGTAGTCGCTACAAACTATTATTTTTAGCCGTGGCGGCCATCTTGAATTTCCGGCCGACCTGAAGTTTTGCTAGGATCAATTAGACATCAAGAGCAACATTCGTGTGAAGTTTCATGAAAATCCGTCAAGTAGTTTCAGAGGAGTAGTCGCTACAAGTTTTCATTATATAACTCAATGTAAACAAAGATGGCCACTGGCAGCCATGTTTAACGTCGAATCAAAATAATTTTCGACAAGGATCAACATCATGTCATACTGATCATTTGAGGAAAAGACGCATATCAATATCACTTATAGTTTTCAAGAAGTAGTCACTACAAACTTGTTTTTTTGAAAATTTAACAATCCTGTGAAGTTTCATGAAAATCCGTCAAGTAGTTTCAGAGGAGTAGTCGCTACAAGTTTTCATTATATAACTCTATGTAAACAAAGATGGACCCTGGCAGCCACGTTTAACGTTTAACGTCGAATCAAAACGATTTTCAACAAGGACCAACATCATGTCATGCTGATCATTTTAGAAAAAGTCCCATATCAATATCACTTCAAGAAGTAGTCGCTACAAACTTTTTTAAAAATCTATTTTTAGATTTGGTGGCCATCTTGGATTTCACATCAACATGAATTTTTGCTAGGATCAACTAGACTTCATCTGTAAAGTTTCACGAAAATCCATTCAGTAGTTTCAGAGGAGTAGTCGCTACAAAAAAAAGTTTACGGACGGATGACGGACACCGCACCACGGCAATAGGCAAGGAAAAGGGAAAAAACTAAATGTCAAACATGTTAACCAATCCCCCACCACCATCCCACTATGTAAGGAAAATGGACGCGAAGCATTTTTCTTACATGTAACCTACTGGCTACTGCCAACAGTCTGGTACTTACCTGTAACCTACCTGTAACCTACTGCCAACTAGAGTTTTTTTTGAGAAAAACATGTCTCCCCCCACTGCACAACCTAGTTAAATACGTTTGACAGTAGCTAGTGCGCAACCTTGTTAAGATGTGTTTGGAAGTAGATAGGGAACATTTTTGGATAACATTACGGATTTGTGGAAATGTGCTTTTATGTAAAAAGAAAAGACACAAGAGCTGTCAGAGGACAGTGTGCTCAACTATTCAAAGAATTTATTGGACAAAGGTAGTATATTTAGCTAAAAATATCAAATTATATTGTAAATACTGACCCAGGAGCTAGGTCCCCAAAGGTGGGGAAGAAGCCTAGGGTCAATGCTGGTTGGGTGCTTATATCCGCCTGTTATTGCCCGGTATGTGTATATATGGTTATAGGGTGGGGATCTCAACAGTTTACAAGTTATGACCCAGGGGCTACGTCACTAGAGGTGGGGAAGGAGTCCGGGGTCTATGCTGGTTGGGTGGTTGCATCCATCTGTTCATGCCCAGTAAGTGTATATATGGTTATAGGGAGGGGATCCCAATGGTTTCCAAGTTATGACCGAGGGGCTATGTTCCCAAGGGTGGGGAAGGAGCCTGGGGTCTATGCTAGTTGGGTGGTTATATCTGTCTGTTCATGCCCAGTAAGTGTATATATATGGTTATCTGGTGGGGATCTCAACGGTTACTAAGTTATGACTCAGGGGCCCCACCCACACCCTCATGTTTCACCCCTTGTGACACCCGGGGCAGGGCCAATTCTGACTCCAGGGTCACCATTTGAACAAACTTTGTAGAGGACTACTAGACGATGCTACATACAAAATATACGTTATTCCTATATTTCTATGTAAAAATATGTTTTTGTACCAATTGTTGGATAAGGTACATAATTTGATGTGAATCATTAGTTTTAACTTTTAATGCAATAACTTCAGTAGTTTTGTACTTAAAAATGTATTGCACAAAAACTTTAAGGTCAAGCTGGGACTAAAGACATGACAATCAAAGGGCCATAATGTTGTCAAAATGCAAGGAAGAGTTATGTGTTGGATCTAGTGTTGGATAAGGTGCAGAACTTGATGAGAAACATTAGTATAAAGTTTTAATGAAATAGCTTGAGTAGTTTTGAAATTATAAATCTATTGCACGAAAATTTTAAGGTGAAGCTGGGGATGCCGACGCAAATGCCAATGCCTAGGCTGATGCTGAGGTAGGATAGCTCTCCCTATTCTTCGAACAGTAGAGCTAAAAAGCAATGCATCGTAAAAACTAGAAAATATGTCCATGGGACACGGATGCACCGCTGTAGTGCTGTCAGTCACATAAAATAATACCAGTGTTAATTAACTGAGTCCAAAAGGTAGGTCAAGGTCATTTATATTGACCTGGTTGTGGTAGGAACATATTAATTTCAATCCAACATTGGGTTTAGGAAGACAACCAACTTAAAGTTGAAGTGCCAAAAGGCCATAACTCCCGTCACAAATTATTGAACTGAAACGCACAAGGGATATGCAGAACTAGAGTGAGATACAATAATCTGGTAGGTTATTTTACCTGTAATCTACTGTCAATAGTCTGGTTGTTTATCATATCTGTAACCTACTGCCAATAGTCTGGTAGGTTATCTTACCTGTAACATACTGCCAATAGTCTGGTAGGCTATCTTACCTGTAACCTACTGCCAATAGTCTGGTAGGTTATCATACATGTAACCTACTGCAAAGTCTGGTAGGTTATCTTACCTGTAATCTACTGCCAATAGTCTGGTAGGTTATCTTACCTGTAACCTACTGCCAATAGTCTGGTAGGTTATCTTACCTGTAACCTACTGCCAATAGTCTGGTAGGTTATCTTACCTGTAACCTACTGCCAATAGTCTGGTAGGTTATCTTACCTGTAATCTACTGCCAATAGTCTGGTAGGTTATCTTACCTGTAACCTACTGCCAATAGTCTGTTAGGTTATCTTACCTGTAATCTACTGCCAATAGTCTGGTAGGTTATCTTACCTGTAACCTACTGCCAATAGTCTGGTAGGTTATCTTACCTGTAATCTACTGCCAATAGTCTGGTAGGTTTTACTGTTGAGAATGTGTTCAAGAACTCCTTGCAGTTCAAAATCTGAGTAGCATTTCTGGGAGAGAAAAAAACACAGATTAGCTTTATGAACTAAAGAACCAATTATGCATTGGTTACACATGCTGGAATGTTGGTTACACATGCTGGAATGTTGGTTACACATGCTGGAATGTAAACTGTCATGCCAACTAGTTAAGGCAACACACTTCCATAGATAAAATATTTTAAGAAAATACATTGGCCAATGTATCTGCTAATGAAGAACTTCTGAGGATATTAACAATGACACATATTTCTTGACAGCGGAGTGAAATTGGAAGGTATTGCAAGATATCGGAAGATCAAAGACCCTTACCCTAGTTATGGCCATTATACAGGTGAGTTGATATGGATGGAGTGACAGGTCGAGTCGATCAGTTAGCCAATCACAGAGCATCTTCATCTGGTCTGTGTACCATTGCTGTAAACCAATCAAATTACAGATAAGAAACTTCCTTAAACACAAAGTCTGATCTGTGTTCCATTTTTGTAAAGACTTAACAATAATGCAAAAATCAGGGCCCCGTTTTATTAAACATCTTACGAGAAGTCTCAAATTTTAAAATCTTTCTTTTTCTTCACGTAAGCATTCAATGTAGAAAATTATTTTTGCAATTAGTGCAGAACTATCACATGTATAAGAAAATTAAATAAAATGACATTTATTTGAAAAGTGTAATCTATAGTGCAGCATTTAAGAAACTGATTTACGATCAAAATGGTCGTAAGCTGTTTCATAAAACGGGGCCCAGGAGATTTCGAAGAACTATTGAAATTGGGTAGAAAATATGAACTACGCTGCTGAAAATTGGGATTTTCTTCTCCCTTTCTGCAGTACGATAATACTATTACAAACACTAAGTCTAAAAACTAAAAAAAAGTAAAATACAGTCTGATCTGTGAATCTTGCCTTAAAGTAAAGCAAATATGACAACTCATATACTTCACTCACGCAGAGAAACCATAAAGTATTCAGACTCACACAAACTTGCAGAAACACTAAGTCTGGTCTGTGAACCTCTGCTGTAAAAAAACTGTTTATAACACACTTTTCAATGGAAGAAAATTATTTACCATTTTTTTTAACTTATGTGATCATCAAAAGATGTTACTGTTACTTATGGTCCACCTCATTGTGATTTGAAACCATTTACCACATACATATTTAAGTGTAGAATCCTAAACATGTACAAGGCAAATTGTAAGACCTCAAAGTCAACATACTGGACCAGTCCCATCCAGTAGTATCAACATAATGGACCAGTCCCATCCAGTAGTATCAACCTAATGGACCCGTCCCATCCAGTAGTATCAACATAATGGACCCGTCCCATCCAGTAGTATCAACATAATGGACCAGTCCCATCCAGCAGTATCAACATAATGGACCAGTCCCATCCAGTAGTATCAACATAATGGACCAGTCCCATCCAGTAGTATCAACATAATGGACCAGTCCCATCCAGCAGTATCAACATAATGGACCAGTCCCATCCAGTAGTATCAACATAATGGACCAGTCCCATCCAGCAGTATCAACATAATGGACCAGTCCCATCCAGTAGTATCAACATAATGGACCAGTCCCATCCAGCAGTATCAACATAATGGACCAGTCCCATCCAGTAGTATCAACATAATGGACCAGTCCCATCCAGTAGTATCAACATAATGGACCAGTCCCATCCAGTAGTATCAACAAAATGGACCAGTCCCATCCAGTAGTATCAACAAAATGGACCAGTTCCATCCAGTAGTATCAACATAATGGATCAGTCCCATCCAGTAGTATCAACATAATGGACCAGTCCCATCCAGTAGTATCAACAAAATGGACCAGTCCCATCCAGTAGTATCAACAAAATGGACCAGTTCCATCCAGTAGTATCAACATAATGGACCCGTCCCATCCAGTAGTATCAACATAATGGACCAGTCCCATCCAGTAGTATCAACAAAATGGACCAATCCCATCCAAGTAGTATCAACATAATGGACCAATCCCATCCAAGTAGTATCAACATAATGGACCAGTCCCATACAGTAGTATCAACATAATGGACCAGTCCCATCCAGTAGTATCAACAAAATGGACCAATCCCATCCAAGTAGTATCAACATAATGGACCAATCCCATCCAAGTAGTATCAACATAATGGACCAGTCCCATACAGTAGTATCAACATAATGGACCAGTCCCATCCAGTAGTATCAACAAAATGGACCAATCCCATACATGTGATATTTTCAGGAGGGTTACCAGGGAGATTTTACTTTTTTTTCAGGGAGATCTGACAAAATTCAGGGAGGTTTTTATACTCAAATTGTTAACGCGTACCAGTATATTTTTTTTCTGATATAAACCTTAATAAAGGGGGTAAATCAGCATAAAAACATGATATTTTATACATACAATAGTTGAATACTGTTTATTTCATGTTAGCATAGCATATAATCAAGTATAGCATGTAATTAAACACTTTATATAGACTCTGTCCACTTTTTAACCACTAATTACAACAAGACTTGGCTGCTGCCAGCATCACCTTTTAGTTAATGATGATCATTAATCTGCTTTCATAAACATACCATAAAATAACATCATTTAAATCTGCTAGGGTATATATCTTGAGACTCTGTCCACTTTTTAACCACTAATTACAACAAGACTTGGCTGCTGCCAGCATCACCTTTGTCGGTTGAAAGTCTACACAATTGTTCACATTATTAAACTTGGCACTCATCAATATTATATACCAAATATCAATCGATGCCGAATTCGCTAATTACCACCCCACTTACAGTCGGTGTATTCCGTAATCCTATCATAATCAACCTCCCATGGACATTACAGGTATCGCCGCCACGTGTCATAAACAAACAATCCAATCATTATTTTCACACAATTAACCAATTACCTGACATGCTAATCCTTTTAATTACCCGCCCAGGGGCAATGTTTTCACAGATATAGATAAGACGGCAAGTGTTTATTCTAGATCATTCGGAAAACTCGGTCTTGATCCAATAAATCATAGCAATTACCCAAAAGGATTCGCAAATAGCGAAATTTTGTAACTCGGCGGAAAATACCGGGAGAAATGGAGCTCCCGGCGGGAGGCCGGGAGATCCCATGAAATTCCGGGTGAAATTAGCTCCCGGCGGGAGATATCACATGTATGCAATCCCATCCAGTAGTATCAACATAATGGACCAATCCCATCCAAGTAGTATCAACATAATGGACCAGTCCCATACAGTAGTATCAACAGTAATATAAAGCCATATCCTTCATTATTATGTTAATAAAACAAAAGGACAATGACCCTGAAGCTGAAAAGAAACTGATTGGCAAAAATCTAAGATGAAAAGGGGGATAATTCTGGTAAAAAGTCATGGTAGAGCTATGGTGTTTTTAACTCAGATTAGGAACTTGCAATGTATGCCAAAATTCAATGTTTTCTGTCGATATGTTTTTGATAAATATAACAGTACATTCAAAATTTAAACCCAAAACTTAAGTTGAAAAGAGGAATAATTAAGGTAAAATGCAACATTGAGTTATGGTGCTTGTCTAGTATGGTCGTGTAATGGTGATGAACATGTGTACCAAATTTCAAAGTATTCCGTCAATTACTTTTTGGAATATGACTGCACATTCAAAAGTTTAAGCAAAAATCTAAGTAGTAAAGCGGCATAATTCTGGTAAAATGCATAAAAGAGTTAAAAGCGTTGCTACGCAATCCAGCTGAAAACAATTACAAAATATTTAAGAGAAGTGATCACAGTTTTTAACATTTTAACTCTATGTAAACAAAAATGGCTGCTGGAGGCCATGTTTGACGTCAAATTTAAATTAGCACTATCACAGAAGGTGACGAATATTCCCGCTTAAATTCGTCAAACAAAGGGCTATAATTCTGTAATAAATTAGGCAATCAACAATGGGTGATGTAGCGGGACACGTGTTACGGGATTGGACGGGATGTAACAAAACGTGTTACGTGACGGGATGTTATGGACAACGTGATTCCTACATAGCTCCCACTTCACTCTGTGAAAGCAGGGGGAATAATGAAGATTTTAAGGACCAACTACATGTCATGCCAGTTATTTTGGTAATGGTTCCAAATCAATACCACTCACAGTTTTGGTGAAGTAGTGATCATAAACTTGTCTTCTTCAATATGTTTTTTAGCTATGTCAAAATGATTTTAAAGTTTAGGGAAATCATTGTTTATTGACCAATATGTCATGCCAGTTATTTCAGTAAAGGTTCCAAGTCAATTCCCCATCATGGTCATCAGTAATGATCATAAACTTTTCTTTTATAAATCTATGTTTTAATCTTGGATTTGGACTGACCTGAATTCCATTAAGAACCATCTAGATTCTTGTAAAGTTTTAGAGAAACTGATCCAGTGGTTTCCTAGGAGTAATCGTAAAAAAATTTTTTACAGAAAGATGGACGTCGTGCCATGGAATAAGGTCTGTTGATTTTAATCAGATCTTGATCTGCAGATCGAATAATTGTGAAATACTAACCTCAAAGATGGACAGAACAAACAATTCATCCACAATTTTCTGTCTCAGAATGTCCAGGTTACCCCGCATGAAATCTACGTATGACTTGCCTAACTCATTCACTGGTTTCTGAAACAATATCAATAACATCTTAGGTATTCTACAAGGATAAATTACCAAAAACGATCACTTTCCCCCTTAATCCGACATAATTCATGTCCCCACTCAATCTGACATGATTCACGTCCCCCATCAACCTGACATGATTCACTTCTCCCCTCAATCTGACATGATTCATGTTCCCACTCAATCTGACATGATTCACGTTTCCCCATCAACCCGACATGATTCACTTCTCCCCTCAATCTGACATGATTCACTTCTCCCCTCAATCTGACATGATTCATGTCCCCACTCAATCTGACATGATTCACTTCTCCCATCAACCTGACATGATTCACTTCTCCCCTCAATCTGACATGATTCACTTCTCCCCTCAATCTGACATGATTCACTTCTCCCCTCAATCTGACATGATTCACTTCTCCCCTCAATCTGACATGATTCATGTCCCCACTCAATCTGACATGATTCACTTCTCCCATCAACCTGACATGATTCACTTCTCCCCTCAATCTGACATGATTCACTTCTCCCCTCAATCTGACATGATTCACTTCTCCCCTCAATCTGACATGATTCATTCCCCACCATCAATCTGACATGATTCACTCTTCCCCCTCAATCTGACTTGATTCATGTCCCCATTCAATTTGACATGATTCACATCCTCATTAACCTGACATGATTTACTTCCCTCCTCAACCTGACATGATTCACTTCCCTCCTCAACCTGACATGATTCACTTCCCTCCTCAGCCTGACATGATTCACTTCCCCCCTCAACCTGACATGATTTACGTCCCCATCAACCTGACATGAGTCACTTCCCTCCTCAACCTGACATGATTTACTTCCCTCCTTAATCTGACATGATTCATGTCCCCATCAACCGTAAACGATTCCTTTCCCTCCTCAACCTGAAAAGTAACTTACCGTGAGTGAGAGAATGGAAGAGAAGAATGTTCCCTCGTCATATCTTGACAGCTTACTTAACACAGATTCTTGCACTGATAGGAGCTGAAAGATTAAGCAAATAAACAAATAGTGTAGTGAATATGTGGGCTGTTTAACAGAAATAGTGCTTTCTGAGACCACATGCAGAATAAAGGACAAGTCTGAATCAAGAGTGCCTGTAATCTGGGGTGTACTGCTCTACTGGCTACATATAATTAAAATTAAAGACGTGTATTATTTATTTATAAATAAATAAAAGGGTCAGGTCAAATGACCCTGATGTTAGGTTTAGTCAAAATTGATTTGAGTGGTTTTTGAGGAGGTTGTTTAAAGCAAATGTTAAAGACGACAGACAATAACGACGAACAATGGGCAGACAACGGAAGAAGAGGGATCCACACAGATCACATCTGAGCCTTCGGCATGGACTCCAATACATGGAATCACCTGGTTTACTCCCCCATCCGACAGAAGAGGATAGCGGAAGTGTTTTGCCTAAGGACACACTGAAGTAAGCAAGTGGTGCCAGCAAGGCCCGAATTCATGATCTCTCCTGGGCGACCGACCTACCGACAGATGAATTGTTACATCAGCTCAGCTGTGAGCCTTCGACTCAGTTCAGCTAACAAAAGATAGATCTAACTATATAGATCTAACCATATGTAGAATAAATGAAACATCCCACCATAAACTATGAAGAAAATGATACATGCTTTATAACATGACAAATGTATCAGTCAGTATCAAGAATGCATGAACATAATTATGTAAGAAAGTGTTTTATTGGATATTTACTTTTTCTATAATACATTTGACCATCTGTACTTGCACCCTTTCCAGGAACTCGTCTATTTTGGTGTGGTACTGGTGCTGCAGTGAACAGTAAACTATATAAATAATAATGAACAGTTAGTGCAAAATGCAATTAATCTGTGTGCTTTAAACTGTGCATTATCTAAAATTACTTTCTCGTTCTCATAGAAATGTTGAAATCTGCCAAAATATAGAATCTTCTTTAATTCAGAAAATTTGCTCAACTATGTTTTCACGATTTTTAGTAAGAAAATTATGTGATCAGAGTTTAAAGATAAAACTTCAATATTGAAGTACACATGTATTTGTTATATTCTGATATTACAGTCACTATAATTATATAGGACTACTTACAATAATATCAACATGCAAAAGACAAGAAAATCACTAAAACCAATGGATGCCCTTCAAACAGTCGCCTGTCTGCAGATTCACATGTCTCGCCTAACGGGGGCGAGGCTTAAAAATAAAAGATAAATGTTGCTTAAATGAAAGCTTGTAAACATTTTAACAACTAAAAGCAATGGAGTTTACAGTTTGCTGATATATTTAAGTGCATTTGTTTAAAAACAAATGCCATTTCATAAAAATAAATAAAATCATCAGCCCAAAAAGTAGATCAAGGATATAGATGAAATCCATGCGTCCAAAAAGATGCACTACCCAAGACACAACTATGTCAAAATAGAATGTTTTGTCTTCCAAAGATTAGGCTATGAACTAGGTTTAAAGCATCTAGTGCATAATTATAGTTCATGAGAAAGTGATGTAAATGTAACAATTAAAGTCAATATTACATGTTGGACCATAAACAAACCCATCCGTGATCGCGATCCTTCTGCTCAATATTACATGTTGGACCATAAACAAACCCACCCGTGATAGCAATCCTTCTGTTCAATATTACATGTTGGACCATAAACAAACCCATCCGTGATAGCGATCCTTCTGTTCAATATTACATGTTGAACCATAAACAAACCAACCCATGATAGCAATCCTTCTGCCCAATATTACATGTTGGACCATAAACAAACCCACCTGTGATAGCGATCCTTCTGCTCAATATTACATGTTGGACCATAAACAAACCCATCCATGATAGCGATCCTTCTGTTCAATATTACATGTTGGACCATAAATAAACCCATCCATGATAGCGATCCTTCTGTTCAATATTACATGTTGGACCATAAACAAACCCATCTTTGATAGCAATCCTTCTGTTCAATATTACATGTTGGACCATAAACAAACCAACCTGTGATAGCGATCTTTCTGTTCAATATTACATGTTGGACCATAAACAAACCCATCCATGATAGCGATCCTTCTGTTCAATATAACATGCTGGACCATAAACAAACCCATCCGTGATCGCGATCCCTCTGTTCAATATTACATGTTGGACCATAAACAAACCCATCTGTGATAGCAATCCTTCTGTTCAATATTACATGTTGGACCATAAACAAACCCACCTGTGATAGCGATCCTTCTGTTCAATATTACATGCTGGACCATAAACAAACCCACCCGTGATAGCGATCCTTCTGTTCAATATTACATGTTGGACCATAAACAAACCCATCCGTGATAGCGATCCTTCTGCTCAATATTACATATTGGACCATAAACAAACCACCCATGATAGCGATCCTTCTTCTCAATATTACATGTTGGACCATAAACAAACCCATCCGTGATCACGATCCTTCTGCTCAAAATTACATGCTGGACCATAAACAAACCCACCCGTGATAGCGATCCTTCTGCTCAGTATTACATGTTGGACCATAAACAAACCCATCCGTGATCATGATCTTTCTGCTCAGTATTACATGTTGGACCATAAACAAACCCATCCGTGATCATGATCCTTCTGTTCAATATTACACGTTGGACCATAAACAAACCCACCCGTGATAGCGATCCTTCTGCTCAGTATTACATGTTGGACCATAAACATTGCGATCCTTCTGTTCAATATTACATGCTGGACCATTAACAAACCCATCGGTGATCGCGATCCTTCTGTTCAATATTACACGTTGGACCATAAACAAACCCTTCCGTGATAGCGATCCTTCTGCTCAGTATTACATGTTGGACCATAAACATCGCGATCCTTCTGTTCAATATTACATGCTGGACCATAAACAAACCCATCCGTGATCGCGATCCTTCTGATCAGTATTACATGTTGGACCATAAACAAATCCATCCGTGATCGCGATCCTTCTGTTCAATATTACATGTTGGACCATAAACAAACCGACCCGTGATAGCGATCCTTCTGCTCAATATTACATGCTGGACCATAAACAAACCCACCCGTGATAGCGATCCTTCTGGCCATTATTACATGTTGGACCATAAACAAACCCACCCGTGATAGTGATCCTTCTGTTCAATATTACATGTTAAACCATAAACAAACCCACCCATGATAGCGATCCCTCTGCCCAATATTACATGCTGGACAATAAACAAACCTACCCATGATAGCAATCCTTCTGTTCAATATTACATGTTGGACCATAAACAAACCCACCCATGATAGCGATCCCTCTGTTCAATATTACATGTTGGACCATAAACAAACCGTCCCGTGATAGCGATCGTTCTGCTCAGTATTACATGTTGGACCATAAACAAACCCATCCGTGATCGCGATCCTTCTGCTCAATATTACATGTTGGACCATAAACAAACCCACCCGTGATAGCGATCCTTCTGCCCAATATTACATGTTGGACCATAAACAAACCCATCCGTGATCGCGATCCTTCTGCTCAATATTACATGTTGGACAATAAACAAACCACCCGTGATAGCGATCCTTCTGCCCAATATTACATGTTGGACCATAAACAAACCCACCCGTGATAGCAATCCTTCTGCCCAATATTACATGTTGGACCATAAAAAACCCACCCGTGATAGCGATCCTTCTGCCCAATATTACATGTTGGACCATAAACAAACCCACCCGTGATAGCGATCCTTCTGCCCAATATTTCATGTTGGACCATAAACAAACCCACCCGTGATAGTGATTCTTCTGCTCAATATTACATGTTGGACCATAAACAAACCCACCCATGATAGCGATCCTTCTGCCCAATATTACATGTTGGACCATAAACAAACCCACCTGTGATAGCGATCCTTCTGTTCAATATTACATGTTGGACCATAAACAAACCCACCTGTGATAGCGATCCTTCTGTTCAATATTTCATGTTGGACCATAAACAAACCCACCCGTGATAGTGATTCTTCTGCTCAATATTACATGTTGGACCATAAACAAACCCACCCATGATAGCGATCCTTCTGCCAAATATTACATGTTGGACCATAAACAAACCCACCTGTGATAGCGATCCTTCTGTTCAATATTACATGTTGGACCATAAACAAACCCACCTGTGATAGCGATCCTTCTGTTCAATATTTCATGTTGGACCAAAAACAAACCCACCCGTGAGAGTGATTCTTCTGCTCAATATTACATGTTGGACCATAAACAAACCCACCCGTGATAGCGATCCTTCTGCCCAATATTTCATGTTGGACCATAAACAAACCCACCCGTGATAGCGATCCTTCTGCCCAATATTTCATGTTGGACCATAAACAAACCCACCCGTGATAGTGATTCTTCTGCTCAATATTACATGTTGGACCATAAACAAACCCACACATGATAGCGATCCTTCTGTTCAATATTACATGTTGGACCATAAACAAACCCACCCATGATAGCGATCCTTCTGTTCAATATTACACGTTGGACCATAAATAAACCCACCTGGGATAGCAATCCTTCTGTTCAATATTACATGTTGGACCATAAACAAACCCACCCATGATAGCGATCCTTCTGTTCAATATTACATGTTGGACCATAAACAAACCCACCTGTGATAGCGATCCTTCTGTTCACTATTACATGTTGGACCATAAACAAACCCATCCATGAATGCGATCCTTCTGTTCAATATTACATGTTGGACCATAAACAAACCCACCCATGATAGCGATCCTTCTGTTCAATATTACATGTTGGACCATAAACAAACCCACCCATGATAGTGATCCTTCTGTTCAATATTACATGTTGGACCATAAACAAACCCACCTGTAATAGCGATCCTTCTGCCCAATATTACATGTTGGACCATAAACAAACCCACCCATGATAGCGATCCTTCTGTTCAATATTACACGTTGGACCATAAATAAACCCACCTGGGATAGCAATCCTTCTGTTCAATATTACATGTTGGACCATAAACAAACCCACCCATGATAGCGATCCTTCTGTTCAATATTACATGTTGGACCATAAACAAACCCACCTGTGATAGCGATCCTTCTGTTCACTATTACATGTTGGACCATAAACAAACCCATCCATGATAGCGATCCTTCTGTTCAATATTACATGTTGGACCATAAACAAACCCACCTGTGATAGCAATCCTTCTGTTCAGTATTACATGTTGGACCATAAACAAACCCACCTGTGATAGCAATCCTTCTGTTCAATATTACATGTTGGACCATAAACAAACCACCCATGATAGCGATCCTTCTGTTTAATATTACATGTTGAACCATAAACAAACCACCCATGATAGCGATCCTTCTGTTCAATATTACGTTGGACCATAAACAAACCCACCCGTGATAGAGATCTAGAGCCGGTAGATAAAGTTTAGTGCATTAGCCCACTAAAGGATCACACAGGCATGCACGCACACACAAGCATAAACATACGTACGCATGCACACTAACACACACAAAAACATGGACAGCTACATATCTCAGTGTAGTGTATGTTAGTAAACATTTATTTTTCAAGTAAGCTAAGAATATTTTTTCCATGGCTTCAAGCAGAAGACAAAAGAGAAAACAGGAAAGTACAAGGCCAATATGTAAACTAGCTTGGACGGTTAATCCTCATACTTCCAGTATCAATAATCACAATGGTGAGGTACTTAAAGTAGCTATCCCGCCATCAACAGCCAAATTTTACAACATATGTACACCGCTTCTAAACCTACTGATGACGAGATATACAGTCAAACCTGGTCATCCGACCACCTGGATTAAGCGCCCACCTGCCATAAGCGACCACTTTGAATTCCCCGATGAGTTTTGCTATTATTTGATACTGTATTAAGCGACCAACTGTCTAACGCGACCAACGACCGCATATTTTCATACCAAAAGACCGATTTTATGATCATTTAGCGAACGCCATTTTTTTCTTCAGAAAATCAAACTGAAAAAAAAAAAGTTTGGCTATCGGTAATTCAAACAGAAACGAGATCAAACATAAATTCAACAATAACCTAATTAGCCTTTGTAAACATTCCCCTGTAGGAGATATCAAATATAAGTACCAATTAATAAGTTGCAATACCAATTATCACCTTCGAATGTGGAAACATCGATGATTGATAGCGTTATATTGAAAAGTTGAATTGTTCATTAATATTCATAAGTTTATTTTTATATGGAGATGGGATTGGTCAATACTGTCAAGTGCCCTCATTAATATTGATGAAGTTATATTTATATGACGTAGTGATTGGATAACATAATAATTTGTTTACATCACGTGATGGCAACGGTAATATATATACTCGCTATTTTTAACAGCTGATTGCAATAAATAAAGTTATTGAAATCATGTCGAAGCGTAAAGTGTTAACGTTAGACGAGAGGATTAATGTGATTGAACTTAGTAAATCGAAAAGTGCGCGTAAAAAGCAGACGAGTTAGGTGTCGGTAAAACACAAATTCAGAACATATTAAAACGAAAATTGGATTTTGAGAATTATGTGTCTGGTGACAGAAAACGTGCCCGTTACGCAACTGGGTACGAAGACATAAATGATCTATGTTGGACTTGGTTCCAAGATGCTACATCAAGACGTATGCCAGTGTCTGGGCCTTTGATGCAGCTGCAGGTATTGAAATTCGCGAAAGATCTTAACATTGAGACGTTTAAGGCCTCAAATGGATGGTTAGATGCTTTCCTTAAGAGGCATAATGTTAAAAACATAAATTTAAGTTGTCTTAGTTGCATAAGTGTTTATTATTCCTTTACCAGATACTCCATATATATGAAATAATGCAAGATACCTACAATGTAAAGCATTCGTTTTAATACATGTACATGTATTTCTCTTAAAATTTCATAAAAAAATCAAACAATGTTAGACCCTGTATTAAGAGACCACCTGTATTAAGAGACCACTTTTGGCCTTTCCCCTGAGCGGTCTCTTAATCCAGGTTTGACTGTATATATATAACTAACAATTATTTTGAGAATCCAAACTCTATACACAATATAAACGTTTTTAACCAGCCAGGCCAAACCCCAAAACTGGAGCATCGAATTAAGTTACCAACTCATAATTCATGTTACGCATAATCAACCACAGGTATTCTAAGAATGTATTATCAAACCTATACTTTTAATCGGCACATATACATTATTATATGACCTGAACCCCTGGATAGAGTTTTGACAAACTGTTTTGTAGTGTAATGTTGTCGTTATTTGGTGGGATAGCTACTTTAACAAAGTTTTACTTGATACAATGCTAGTAGGAAGAATGGTTAGGTTAATTGTCGACATTATAACAAATAATTGCAACATCAAAATTATAAATACCAAGTTTTGAATTTTGCTAATTTTGCTACACACATTTTGAAAATGGAAGCTAAAGACAAGCCAAATTTACAGAAATTCAATAACTTGAACCTTTGAACCTTGGTCTAAATCATTTGGTTTCAAGTTATTTTATTTCCAATAATATTTTATTTCCAATAATAATAATACAAACTTTACGAATGTACATTTATATACAAAATGTGAAAAAGGATTGGAATGAAAGCAACTGCTTATAGAGTTTCTTCTACGAGTAACCTATACATTACATTATCTATCTAAATCATTTAAGCCTCAGTCTAGTTTAACTGAAGAGTGGTTCAACTGAGGTTCAATTCAATTCCACCTCTGTCTATAATGCGGTTCAATTTCAATTGCACCATGGTGAACCGTGACGGTTTAGTTAATTAGACCACCGTGCAACTGAATTGAACCTCTCTTCGACTGCATAAGATGGAGTTAT
Organism: Cyrtodaria siliqua; assembly: GCA_037043455.1. Classification (NCBI taxonomy): domain Eukaryota; kingdom Metazoa; phylum Mollusca; class Bivalvia; order Adapedonta; family Hiatellidae; genus Cyrtodaria; species Cyrtodaria siliqua. The sequence continues at coordinate 11,546 of JAWPHD010005673.1, read as the reverse complement.
AAAATCAATTGAATTGAACTGCAGTCTTATTCAATTCAATTAAACAGTGGTCTATAGACATTAAATTCAACCACAATTTTAGATGGGTGAGGAAATTTTGATTTGACTAACACCAATGTCAATCCCATGAAGTATTCGTTCCTTACATACTTAGTATTTAACTTAAGGGTGCCCTCTGCTGAGGTTTTGGATTTTTGCACTTCCGGAAATTTACATTTGTTATATTTCAAAAATTATAATAAAACTGGAAAAAATAATTATACAGTAACAAACTTATGCCCAATAGGGATATTTAAGTGCAAAAATAATAATAAAAACTTAGATTTTTTTTTTGACCTCACATGTTGTGCCCAAAATTGACAATTTTTAACATAAGCCAAAATGGGGGGTAGGGGTACAAAAGATGGTATTTCTCAAAAACCATTTAAGATATTCACTTAATTTAAACTTTATTACAAAGACATGTGTTAGCATATACATAGACAGGAATAAAAAGTATTTTCCTATTATTTGTTACAGACATATGCCGTTATATGTCAGAGCTCGTCGAAATCTAAAAAAGCATATTTTTTTCTCAGTTTTTATTGAATATCTTTCTTATATGCACACCGACCCCCAATTTTTATTTTTTCATTCTGATACTCAGGTCTTGTATATATTGTAGACAAAATATCTCAAAAAGTTATCTGTTCCTTTATCATGAAAAATTTATGGATCACAAATTTAAAAATGCAATTTATAGTAAACTGGGTGGGGTAATGACAAGGGATGTACTAATTTTTCAGATGGTGATAAAAATACCCCAACCCTTAATTTTTCGTCCTAAAGTATGATCTATTACATTAAAAAAGACGGAAAATTGATACCTGTTCTGCAAACCACACTACACACATGTAAGTTGCCATACACAATTTGCAGCTGATTCAGAATTTAAAACCGCACTGTGAGAGTGTATTACTAAAGATTAATTTTGCGAAAAAGTTAAATCACCGACCCATCATTATTTTTCCAGAAACTAACTAGTAATATGTTAGTCTTCATAAAAAACAGGGAAATAAAAAATTCTATCTGTTTTGATATTCACCAGAGGGCACCCTTAACTAATGTCAATAACAGTGGGGGACGCATGTTGTAGCGGAGAACAGACATGACATGACCTATATTTCGTCCCAGGTAGATCACAGCGACCTGAAGTTTTGCACGGAATGTTAGATGCATATAAGGAACATTCTGGTGGAGTTGGGTGAAAATCCTGCAAGGAAGAAGCAAGATATGCATGTCCAAACGGAGGCCAGATGTGACCTATATTTAGTCCCAAGTGTGTCACAGCATCCTGAAATTGTTCACGACACATAAGATGAATATAAGGAACATTCTGGTGGAGTTCGATAAAAATCCTTCAAAATTTAAGGAAGATACACATGTCGTAGCGGAGACCAGGCGTGACCTATATTTCGTCCAAAGTAGATCAAGTGGGCGTCCCCACAGATAGTATCTTAAGTGTTTTTTCCTTTGTTTAGGATCAAAGGAATGACCACCTTTACAACAAAAGGCTTAAGTGGTTACGGAATATACTGTACTGAATTCCTTTGTGTTAAGCCACACCTCCTACCACCTAAGGTAGTAAATGTGTGCTTGGAATCACAAAAATACACCCAGACAACACTATGTTGAGATCTATAAACAGGCTCAACAAAAACCAAATAAATTGGTGCTCCCCTGAAGAAAGGTTCAATTAACTGAGTTTCTGTTTATTTGGCATTCCACAGGGTTGGAGTTAGTAAGTACGCCAGCCAGGAGATAAGAAAGTTATGTTAGTTACTATACCAGGAGTGGGTTACTACACTAGGAGTGGAGTGGGTTACTACACCAGAAATGAAGTGAGTTACTACACCAGAAGTTGAGTGAGTTACTACACCAGGAGTGGAGTGAGTTACTACACCAGAAGTGGAGTGAGTTACTAGACCAGAAGTGGAGTGAGTTACTACACCAGGAGTGGAGTGAGTTACTACACCAGGAGTGGAGTGAGTTACTACACCAGGAGTGGAGTGAGTCACTACACCATAAATGGAGTGAGTTACTACACCAGAAGTGGAGTGAGTTACTACACCAGGAGTGGAGTGAGTTACTACACTAGGAGCTGAGTGAGTTACTACACCAGAAGTGGAGTGAGTTACTACACCAGGAGTGGAGTGAGTTACTACACCAGAAATGGAGTGAGTTACTACACCAGGAGTGGAGTGGGTTACTACACCAGGAGATAAGTGAGTTACTACACCAGGAGTTGAGTGAGTTACTACACCAGAAGTGGAGTGAGTTACTATACCGTAAAATTCTGACTGTTGCCAATCTTAGTTAAATAAATCTGGGAAAATAAAACAATGACAACCATACAAAATACATGCAAATATCTACATAATGAGATAAAAGTGTAAAGAAAACATAAAATGCTCCTGCAAATATTTCTTAGTACAAGACTAGAATGTAAAGATCCTTGGATGAGGGTATATCCCCTGTCAGAATGTAAAGATCCTTGGATGAGGGTATATCCCCTGTCAGAATGTAAAGATCCTTGGATGAGGGTATATCCCCTGTCAGAATGTAAAGATCCTTGGATGAGGGTATATCCCCTGTCAGAATGCAAAGATCCTTGGATGAGGGTATATCCCCTGTCAGAATGTAAAGATCCTTGGATGAGGGTATATCCCCTGTCAGAATGTAAAGATCCTTGGATGAGGGTATATCCTTGGATGAGGGTATATCCCCTGTCAGAATGTAAAGATCCTTGGATGAGGGTATATCCCCTGTCAGAATGTAAAGATCCTTGGATGAGGGTATATCCTTGGATGAGGGTATATCCCCTGTCAGAATGTAAAGATCCTTGGATGAGGGTATATCCCCTGTCAGAATGTAAAGATCCTTGGATGAGGGTATATCCTTGGATGAGGGTATATCCCCTGTCAGAAATTGTGCCAAGCTTCAGGAAAACAAATCACCAAGTATGACTCACATAGTAAAGAAAACTGAATCAACTTCACATTCTACTAAAATAGTGCTTCTTGAGTTTTAGTGAGCATAATCTGCAAATCCAAGCTTGACTGCTGTGAGGGTTTTATTTGCAACTTTTAAATTTTAAAAAGCACAAAAGCACCAACAAACAAGAGGCTTAAGAGGGCCTGTATCTCTACTGGTTTAATGGAGTATGTGGTTGGGTTGAGGAATATTAGTCGTTGTGGCACATATGACAAAACCCTTTGCTCTGCATTGAGCAAAGTGGCAGTCGACCATAAATTACTACAAATCCCCCAAGTACCCATGTAGAGGGGCCCCTTTACGCTAGAGTAACAAAACCCGTTTTATAAACGCATCCACATTTGGACAAGAAAGTAAATTGTTTTTGTTTTTTTACCCGATTACCCCCTAGGAGATACCCAGTAGACAGAACCAAAATACGAAAACGTATTGCGCATAGATGATCTACACATCCTTAACTAAGAAATACACCACACATGTACATGACATTTTAAAGGGTATGGAGGGAGTTGGCATCACAAGGCAGAAACTCCGTTTTAATAAATTACTGCAGGTTCCCCAAGTTGCACCCCTGTAGAGAAATTACTGCAGATTTCCCAAGTTGGACCCCTGTAGAGGAGCCCCTTTATGCAGGCGGTCAAAACTCATTTTATATAATTATGTTGTGCCTCAAGTCCCTAAATAACCACACCAAATTAGAACTAGAGGTTGTTTTTAGAGAAAACAGATGTTCCCCCCACTGGCGAAAGGGCCACAAATCCGGCGAAAATCATTTAACTGGAGCACGACGATGATATGTGCAACTAGGCTTGGTAATGATCATCCCTACCAAGTTTCGCTGATGTAGCCAGGGGATCAGGAGAACTAGTCAGAACAAAGTTTGTGTATTAAAAACCGTTAAAGGCCCAAGACTCTGCCAAAAATAATTCAACTGGAACACAACAATGATATAGGCAACCAAGTTTCATTGAAAGCCGACCAGTGGTTGAGGAGAACTAATTCGGACAAAGTTTTCATATTAAAACTCAACCATAACACTACAATGATATGCACAACTACGCTTGGTACTGATCATTCCTGCCAAGTTTCACTGAAATCCAGCTAGGGGTTCAGGAAAAGTAGTCTGGACAAAGTTTGTGTATCAGGGGCCATAACTCTATCAACAAGAGGCCCAAGAGGACCTGTGGACGCTCTACTTGTTAAAGATAATGTTTATGTATATGGGGTCATAACTCTTTCAAACACGTGACATATGTACAAATAGGCTTGGTATGGATATCCCTGAAAAGTTTCAATGAAATCCGGCCAAATGAAGGCCCTTTCAGCTTAATGAGGCCAAAATATAGCATATTTCACAAATGTCGGAGCTTTCATCGATATTAACAATCTTGTAAAGTTTGGTAAGGATCGGATGAAAAATGAAGGCCCTATCGTGTTAAGCCAAAATACAGCATTTTTAACTAAATCAAGGACCACAACTCTGTTGTTACTGGTCCGATCTGGCTGGTTTATGAACTTGTCTGAGCTTTCATTGATAGTAACAATCTGATAAAGTTTGGTAAAGATCGGATGAAAAAATAAAGGCCATATCGTCTTAACGATGCAAAATATAGCATTTTTAACTAAATCAAGGGCCATAACTCCAATTTACTGGTCCGATATGGTTGGTTTTCGAACTTGTCTGAACTTTCATTGATATTAACAATCTGGTAAAGATTGGTAACGATTGGATAAAAAATGAAGGCCATATCATCTTAACGAGACAAAATATAGCATTTTTAAATAAATCAAGGGCCATAACTCCGCTGTTACTGGTCCGATCTGGCTGGTTTACAAACTTATGCAAGCTTTCATTGATATTAACAATCTGGTAAAGTTCAGTAAAGATCGGATGAAAAATGAAGGCCCTATCGTCTTAACGAGGTAAAAGTTAACAGACGACGGACGGACGGCGGACAACACACCATCCCATAAAAATCATTCAACCTGAAAATGGCGATAATATGCGCAACTAGGCTTGGTACTAATCATCCCTGCCAAGATTCATCGAAATCCAGCCATGGTTTAATGAGAACTAGTCTGTACATAGGTAATTAAAACCTTTAAAGGGCCATTACTCTGTCAATATTCATTCAACTGGAACACAGCGATGACATGCACACCTAGGCTTGGTACTGATCATCCCCAACAAGATTCGTTGAAATCCGGCCAGGGTATCTGGAGAAATAGTCGGGACAAAGTTTATGTATAGCAACCTTTAAAGAGCCACAACTCCAACAAAAATCATTCAACTTGTCCAAGCTTTCATTGATATTAACAATCTGCTAATGTTTGGTAAAGACCGGATGAAAAAATAAAGGCCCTATCATCTTAACAAGGAAAAATACAGCATTTTTAATTAAATCAAGGGCAATAACTCCATTGTTACTGATCCGATCTGGCTGGTTTTCGAACTTGTCCAAGCTTTCATTGATATTAACAATCTGTGCAAGTTTGGTAAAGATGTCTTTTCAGCAAAAAAAGGGCCACAACTCTGGTGTTACTGATCCGATCTGGCAGTTTTTCAAACTTGATATTAACAATCCTTGCAGGTTTGGTAAAGAACAAATAACAAATGGAGGTGCTCGTGTGTTCACAAGGCAAAATATGGCATTTTTCAGCAAAACAAGGGCCATAACTCTGGTATTACTGATCCGATCTGGCTTGTTTTCGAAATTGTCCGAGCTTCCATTGAAATTAACATTCTGTACAGTTTTGGCAAAGATAAAATAATAAATGGAGGTGCTAGAGTGTTCACAAGGCAAAATATGGCATTTTTCAGCAAATCAAGGGCTAATCCGATCTGGCTTGTTTTTGAATTTGTTCGAGCTTTCATTGATATAATGACCCTCGCACAGTTTGGTAAAGATCCGATTAATAATGAAGACCCTATCGTGTTCACAAGGCAAAAGTTAAAGGACGACGACGATGGATGACTGACAACTCGCCATCCCATAAGAATGAACAAAATAGCCGAATAAAACATCTGAAGCACAAAATACACAACATTGACCTTACACACCACAACCTTGATATAATATTAAAGCCCTTATATGGGTACCTGATAGCACTGGCGCAGGTTTCTGTATATGCATATTTCAAATCTGGGACTCCATAATATTTACTAAAACAGCAAGAATAGATAATACTAGAAGGGTTTTCCACGGAACACTTGTGTCACCTGCCACGGATCACTTGTGTCGCCTACCACAGAACACTTGTGTTGCCTGCCATGGAACACTTGTGTCATCTTCCATGTGCTTATTTTAACAAGGACAATATAATCATGACCATAGATCTACATTTTGCCAAATTATGTTAAGTTTTATGAAAAGGGGAATAACTCTGCCAAAGTGAAAGTCATAGTTATTGGACATGTACAACAACATTCCTTCAGGTAAGATGAAGATATGCTGGTTAAAGTTTCGTGAACATTGGTCAAACACTTTTTAAGTTACGGGCAGTTACCAGCTTGGTTCGGTTGCAGGTTAAAGTTTTATGAAAAGGGGCATAACTCTGCGGAAATGAAAGTCGACGTGTTTTTTTGAGGTAAGATGAAGATGTGTGAGAAATTTCGTGAACATAGGTCAAATACTTTTCAAGTAAGCGCCAAGGTTAGGTTGCAGGTTAAAGTGTGACAGACGACGAATGATGACAGATAGACAACAAAGTGATCCCTAAGTGTCTGCCATGCTACGCAGGCAAAAAAACAACAACTATCCAACACATTCCAACTTAGTGTGATGAGTTGCACATAAAGCCTCTTCAAGCTCATAGTTTTTTAATTTATACGAAACACAAGTTTGCAATATAATTTTTTTTTTAGTTTTACCAAAACATACATACAATTTTCAAAACACTAAATTTCAAACAAGAGGTCAATGAACTTGAAGCTCTACTGATTGATTTTGATTTCAGGAAGTAGTCGCTACAGACTTGTTTTTTGAAAATCTATTTTTAACCGTGACGGCCATCTTGAATTTCCGGCCGACCTGAAATTTTGCTAGGATCAATTAGACATTAAGAGCAACATTCCTGTGAAGTTTCATGAAAATCCTTCAAGTAGTTTCAGAGTAGTAGTCGCTACAAGTTTTCATTATATAACTCTATGTAAACAAAGATGGCCGCTGGCAGCCATGTTTAACGTCAAATCAAAACGATTTTCGACAAGGACCAACATCATGTCATACTGATCATTTTAGAAAAAGTCCCATATCAATATCTCTTATTGTTTTGAAGAAGTAGTCGCTACAAACCGATTTATTTTAAATCTATTTTTAGCTGTGGCGGCCATCTTGAATTTCCGGCCGACCTGAAATTTTTCTAGGATCAACTAGACATCAAGAGCAACATTCCTGTGAAGTTTCATGAACATCTGTCAAGAAGTTTCAGAGGAGTAGTCGCTACAAGTTTTTACTATATAACTCTATGTAACCAAAGATGGCCACTGGCAGCCATGTTTAATGTCGAATCAAAATAATTTTCCACAAGGATCAACATCATGTCATGCTGATCATTTTAGAAAAAGTCCCATATCAATATCACTTATAGTTTTCAAGAAGTAGTCGTTACAAACTTGTATTTTAAAACTCTATTTTTAGCTTTGGCGGCCATCTTGGATTTCACATCAACATGAATTTTTGCTAGGATCAACTAGACTTTATGGGCAACATTTCTGTAAAGTTTCATGAATATCCATCCAGTAGTTTCAGAGAAGTTGTCGCTACAAATAAAAGTTTACGGACAGACGGACGGACGACGGACGCCGCACCACGGCATGAGCTAAAAACTGTATATATTTTATTAGACCAAAAGAAGTTTGATTTTGAAGGTGTTTCATTTGTTGTGATGCTTGACAAGTGACTGACAGTCCTCAAGATTGCCAAGTACCAATACATCCAACTCCTCTACCCCAAAACAAGGATCTCACAGCTTTATCTCGTACTATTCTAAAATAATAAGTTTCACAGTTAATGATTACATGCAAGGTAGTAAGTCGTAAATGAAATAACTAACATTCAAATAGGTAACAATAGTTAGCTCCCCTGGATATTACAAAACAATTCTTTATGTTTTTAACCATGTCAGTAGCAAGTAATTTGTTTATAAACTATTGTTATTTAAACTTGAATGAAAAACAAATATGAAATTTTACATACAGTTTATGCATCATTTTAGTTGTTAACGGAATTATTCTAAACATCTATTCCAAAATCTATCTATCCATGGGAGCTGGACAACGTTAAGGATAAACCTTCCCACTAACTATATATACATACTAGGACAGGTAAAATGTACTGCCTATATTTTCATGTTATATCAGATAATGGCACAATTAATTTATCCATTAATACGCATGAGATGGTTTGGAAAGAACCATGAAATTAACAAAGAGTTTTTATTTGTTTTGAAATTTGGTTAAATGATCGGGAAACTTACAGAACAGAAACACTTTCTGGTATCTAATGAAGCTTCTCTGTAAATGCCATGAACAATATTTAAACTATTAATCATTTACAGAAGGTTGCAGAAGTTATCTGTCCTTGCAATTGAATACAATTACAGCACAATTAAAGGGAGACAAATACCATATCTCCACTATCCAGTGCGCACAGGTGTAATGCCTGAAACAAAGTATGTAGGCTCATGAATTAGTATCAGAGTTGACTTCAAATTATAAAATAAACAAACAGTTCAGCATTAAGAACTATACACGTTTTACATTCCACTTGTCTCAATATACGATTCTCTCATTTTGGGTTTTGTAGATACCTAATTTGATAAGAGGTCAATGACCCTGAAGCTCTACTGGCAGGTTCAGAAAGCTAGATCAGCATTCCTGTGAAGTTTCATAAAAATCTGTTAAATAGTTTCAGAGTAGTTGTTACAAGTTTTTATATATAACTCTATGTAAACAAACATGGCCACTGGCAACCATGTTTAATGTCGAATCAAAAAGATTTTCAACAAGGACCAACAACATGTCATGCTGATCATTTTAGAAAAAGTCCCATATCAATATCACTTATAGCTTTCAAGAAGTAGAAGCTACAAAGTTGTTTTTTTAAAAATCTATTTTTAGCCATGGTGGCCATCTTGAATTTCGGGCCAACCTGAAATTTTGTTAGGATCAACTACACATCAAGAGCAACATTTCTGTTAAGTTTCATGAAAATATGTCAAGTAGTGCCAACCTGAAATTTTGTTAGGATCAACTACACATCAAGAGCAACATTTCTGTTAAGTTTCATGAAAATATGTCAAGTAGTTTCAGAGGAGTAGTCGCTACAAGTTTTTACTACATAACTCTGTGCAAACAAAGATGGCCGCTGTCAGTCATGTTTAATGTAGAATCAAAATGATTTTTGACAAGGACCAACATCATGCCATGCTGATCATTTTAGAAAAAGTCCCATATCAATATCACTTAGTTTTCAAGAAGTAGTCGCTGCAAACTTGTTTTTGAAAAATCTATTTTTAGCCGTGGCAGTCATCTTGAATTTCTTGTGGACCTGAAATTTTGCTAGGACCAACTAGACATCAAGAGCAACATTCCTGTGAAGGTTCATGAAAATCCGTCAAGTAGTTTAAGAGGAGCAGTCGCTACAAATTTTTACTATATAACTCTATGTAAACAAAGATGGTCGCTGGCAGCCATGTTTAACGTCAAATCAAAACAATTTTCAACAAGGACCAACATCATGTCATGTTGATCATTTTAGAAAAAGTCCCATATCAATATCAATTATAGTTTTCAAGAAGTAATCGCTACAACCTAATTTTAGCCGTGGCGGCCATCTTGAATTTTGCTAGGACCAACTAGACATCAAGAGCAACATTCCTGTGAAGGTTTATGAGTTTCAGAGGAGTAGTCGCTACAAGTTTTTACTATATAACTCTATGTAAACAAAGATGGCCGCTGGCAGCCATGTTTAACGCCGAATCAAAACGATTTTCAACAAGGACCAACAACATATCATGCTGATCATTTTAGAAAAAAAAACATATCAATATCACTTATAGTTTTCAAGAAGTAATCGCTACAAATTTGTTTTTTAAAATCTATTTTTAGCTTTGGCGGCCATCTTGGATTTCACATCAACAGGAATTTTTGCTAGGATCAACTAGACTTCATGGGCAACATTTCTGTAAAGTTTCATGATAATCCATCCAGTAGTTTCAGAGCAGTCGCTATAAAAATAGTTTACGGACGGACGACACTGCACCACGGCATAAGATCAGAAAATTCTATTATTATTCTCCTCTTTTTTAAACACAGATTCAACCCAGATTCAACAAAGCACAAGCTCTTACTCATGAGGGATAAACTACTTTTGAGAGAATAGCATGTCAAACCATCTACAGTAAAAGCAGGTCATTTTCAAAGTTTGTTTACGCTGGCCCAAACTTCTTTTTCTTTTTCTACCGACTTTAAGTGGCCTAAGAATTTTTGAGAGCAATTCACAAACTTTTCAAACTATGCCCCCCATACGCTACTAACCCGCCCCCTTAATGATCGTTTTAATTTCATTACAGGTGTTACCTTGTTTTTACAATCAATGATTGTGTTCATCATGACACAGACTTCAGGAGGTATATAGTAGTCTGTACTCCTCCCACCCTTCCTCAAGTAGGTCTCAAATGATTTCAGCGTTCTGAAAATATAAGAAATATCAACAATCCGTGAGTCTCCATCTCGAGTGCCTACTTAGATGCATTTCCAAATCACTGTATATAACTTTTCAATCAAAGCTACCAACAATTTTTTTCAAGAAAAAAGTTTTGATAATAGCCTTATATCATTTCAAAAGTTACAATTAAAATTTAAAAAAAACATGGATAAACTTGAAAGTGAGTTGTGTATTTTATTATTTTAAGGCATTCCCAAATTATAGTCTAAATGCAAACATGACTTGCACTTCTCCTTATTATCACCCTTAATAATAAAGGCAACAAACTATGTTGATGAAACTCATGAAAATGTTCCTTTTTTTATACACACCAGAACTGACCTTCATAGTCTATGTATAGGTCTACACACCAGAAGTGACCTTCATAGTCTTGTATATGTCTATATCTTACACACTAGAACTGACCTTCGTAGATGATGTATATGTCTATATCTTACACACCAGAACTGACATTCGTAGTCTATGTATATGTCTATATGCTACACACCAGAACTGACCTTCGTAGTCTATGTATATGTCTATATGCTACACACTAGAACTGACAGTCGTAGTCTGTGTATATGTCTATAACTTACACACCAGAACTGACCTTCTTAGTCTTCTATGTCTATATCTTACAAACCAGAACTAACCTTCGTAGTCTGTGTATATGTCTATATGCTACACACTAGAACTGACATTCGTAGTCTATGTATATGTCTATATGCTACACACCAGAACTGACATTCGTAGTCTGTATATATGTCTATATGCTACACACTAGAACTGACATTCGTAGTCTAT